>JAOTRH010077751.1:0-17410 GCA_034768845.1 Heliamphora exappendiculata
CTCCATCTCTGCATGGAATGGCAATCTCATTTAGAATTATACACATAGAGCTTGTTTTACATCTCAATTTTAAGCTCAACTTTAGTATTTTTTGGCTTTGGCCAATTTTAAGGACTTACAAGGTGTTTGGCAAAACTACCATTAGTTACTTTTAATTTTTTATTATTAATTTTAATTACAAATTACAATCTATAAAGTATTAGCTTACCAAATACTAGTTTCTGCTAATTTTATTACTAGTTTACTAAACACTCATAACTTCTGCTACAAGTTACAATCTATAAAGTATTAATTTTTATAATGTCAAACACCTAACTTTTTATAAATTTTAAGTGAAAATTTTAAAAAGGGACTTTAAATCAATAGACAAACGAGGCTATAAACAAAAAAGATAAGAATATATATTTTTGTAGGGCTAACCTAATACTAATAGATTCTGATTGAATAATACTATACAAACAAATTAATTCCGTTTCTGGAAGTCTTATGTAAAAGACGTAATATTTTGTGGTCATTACATTTCAACTAAAAGATTCTCCATAACTTTTCATAATTTAAAAAGAAATACCACTTATATTTTATTCACAAGAGTTTTCAGTATAAATATTTTGATTGTTTATAAATTTTTTTTCATATTAATATTTTCATATTAATATTTTCATATATCTCTCCCCCACATAAATAATAAGAGCACTATTTTTTAGATGGAAGATCTACCAAAACTAACTGGTGAGTGGAGACCTTGCATCAGCGTTGATGAGGCCCATTAATTATTATTATTTAATTAAAAATAGGTACTGAACTTTAATATATTTATAACCGATAATAAATCAAACAAAAGACTCAATAGAAATAAAACAACTTAAAAAAAAGAGTAAAAGACTCTCACAAAAGAAAAAATAAATTTCACAAAAAAATGACATTAAATCTCTCTGCAAGATAAACATAAATTCCTACGAAAAGAGGATCCAAACATTTAGTTTATAAGTAATTTTTCAAAAAATTACTTAGAAATCCATCATTTGACAATTTAATTTTAACACAACTGTTCTTTTGTTTTGAGACTCGAGTTAACAAAATAAGGCAAAAAATATTTAATCAATAAATTACTGTACTAATAAAAAGTTATTTTAAGATACTAATAAAAAAGTGATTTTAAGATAATAAATACATTGACAAAAATTAGTTTTTTGTCAGTTAATTTTGTTGAAACTTTTAAATAAAAATTATAAAATATGACACTAATGGTCACGAGCCAACCCAATACATCAAAACTTACCTCATCAGAAATCATAGTTAAGTGATATAAAATCAAAAAAGGAAAAAAGGTGGCTACAAATTACTCCACCTTTCTTCATCTCTAAAAATGTCGGACACATATTTGATTTTAATATATGTATAGAATTTAACAAGTATAAAAGGAGAGTATTTGGATCAAAAATAAATTTATTTACCTACTTGACAAAGTAATTAAAGAATATTCAGATCGCGTAATGTGTACTGTGCTCTTCCTAGGCAACCTCTCTATTTGAAATGAGCTTCGTTTGCTTTTGAAACCGGGTTGACCTTCGTGAGGGTATACCATTACTCTTTACTAATGTTATTATTATTACTAATAACAAATCGGTCCTTTAGATTGGATTCTTTGTAGCATAAGAGTTGATTATTTAAATAATTCAATGATACAATGATTTAAATCGTGAATTTCACGTCGATAAACTCTACAATTTAGGCCAATAAACATATAAATCAACAAATTTTAATTTGTTCAAATATATATGCACATAACAAAATTCGACAACTAAAAATACTCACAAGTCACGAGTTAACTACCAAAATACCTAATAATTAAAAGTAATGTTATAGTGATTATATTTTAGTAACTATATTTGAATACTAATATGGTATTTTATATGTGACACTTATATTATTTTATAATTTTATTATTTATTTTTAAATATCACACATAAAATATCACAACATATAATAGTCAAATATAGTCAAGTATCATCAACATAATATTGTTGGTTAACTAATGGCTAGAGAAATTTAAACCACTTGGACTGAAGAGAAGACTGATAGGACACCAAAACCAGGAGGAGGAGGACCACCGCCGCCACGCCCCAGGGAGAGCCGTCCCGCTGCTGTTCCGAATCATACGCCGTCCTCGGGTCTCGGATGACCGTTACCAAGTGCACCGACATGATCAAGACCACCGGCAACAGGAGGAGAAATAGCTGGAAGTTGAGCATGGTTTGCTTCACCTTTGCCTTTGTCTCCAAGTAATGTGAAGTGGATGCCAAGAGGACAATGACCACGAAGATGAACAGTAATGGCAGCGGAGTTTCAAATATGGCGGCTAGGGTTCGCTCTGTCCAGCTTCGCCTCCATTCTGGACCTCTTTCTCTCAAGATCCAACCCATCTTGATCTCTTCACCTCTCCGTTGATGAGAGAGAGAGAGAGAGAGAGAGAGGGCCATATATATATATATGGAAAATTTCTGCTGCATACAAAAACACCTTACATGCACTTTAAATGTGGTCCACAAAATAAAAAGAGTATTTGCTTGTATACATATAAAATGAGATGATATAGAAAAATAAGAAGATATATAATACCATGGAATATAAGATGAAATATATAATATTTAGAAGTAGAGATGTCTGATGAGATTATATATACACTCAGTATTCTATATCCATATATATACCATGTTTGTTTAGGGTAAAATATAGTATTAAATAAAAAAAGATAAATTAATTTTAATATTTGTATGGAAGATGAGGTCATATCCAATGTTGTGAATCTTGGAGATGTAGTATTACACATTCCAATATTTTAAAGTATATAATATCTCAAAAGATGTTATATCTTAACATTATAAAAAAATTAACATGAAAGATAAGAACAATATGAGAGACACAAAAAAAAAAAAATAGAGTTCACATGTTTTTCAACTCTCATATATCTTGTCAAAGTGCCATATTCCCTCCTTATATTTTCTAAACAAACATGCTCAAAGTTAAGTCTGTATCCTTCAATTCAAAATTAATTTGGAATTCCTTTTGGCATTATTTTTTGGATTTTTAGAGTTTTTCATGTGAGAGTATTATTACGTACTCTAGAGTGTCATATGATATTGTTTATGTAGCAGTATTGTCGAATAAAAATATTTTTTTTATGTCTCATAGTGTTTGGATTAACTTACGCGTACCTTGATTAATCATTAAGAGATCAATCTCATCGTCCACTTATGGGAGGCTCAATTAAAGTTAACACTTTGTTTCGTATGAACTTAGTTCCAAAGAGTTGATAGCACTTAAAAATTTTTTAACCTGAGACCTTAGATAGAATAAACTCTCAAGTTTCAAGTCTTGACCACTAGGCCAACTTTTTGGGGACAAATAAAAATGTTTGAAGCACATTAAGTAAATTATTTTTTATTTTTCATTTTTCATCTGAATTATTTTTTATTATATTATTAAATAAATTCATTATATAAATAATGTAATATTCCAGAACTAGAATTACTGATCGTATATATGCTGAGTGGTGTGGGCTGTTTGCTTTAGCATAAATGCTAAGGTTTGGAATCTATATATCCTCAACCGACTTGTCTTTAGGATATGCCCGCCCCCGAAGGCTACTCGGTTGAATTGATAGGGGGAAAAATGATAGTTTTTAATTAAAACTAGTGTTTATCACCACACGTGATGTGTGCGTAATATTAATAATTATATATAAATATTAAAAATAAGGTTATGTAATAAAAAAGTATATAAAAAATTATAAAAATAAAATGTATTAATTATGAATTATGAAAGTGCAATGATAATGAGATTTCAAAATAAGAAATTTAGCCTTGTTCTTATATAATTTTCATGTATGGGAATACAAATCTATTTTCATTTTTCTCCGCAATTAATCTTCTCATTTACGATCAATATTTTAAAATCGATCTACTTTCATTTGGTATTTTGGCCCAAATTTCTTGACTCCCCGATACTCAATCAAAAATCATCTTTTTTAACGATGGAATGCACTTCTATAGTCTCATATTTAGTAACTCCTGAACTCTTTTTTCTGTATCAAGAATCGTCGAAATAAACAAGAATATTATTTCTACGAAAAATACTATTTATGGGTATTTCAAAGAAAAAGTGTTGGTGGTTATATAAGTACTTCCATAAATTTTTAAGTTTTTAAAACTAAACTATTATGAAGGTAATTTTGGAATATAAAATATGATTAACTTTGAGAGATCAAAGTTGGGTGTTTTCTTCTATAATTAAGTTTCCATTTCTATAAAAATCTAAGGTAATTATTTTTTGAAGTATTAATATTTGGCATTATTTACAAAAAGTTCCTTTCTTTTACATGGGGAAAAAAAGTACTCCAAGAATATGCTAGGAATTTTGATAAGAATAAGATTGAATTAGATATACCTATTTATACACTTACAATGCAATTATGTTATAGCATAGGAGATAATTTAAAAAAAAGTTATATCATGTTTCATGTTTTGGGTAAATTCATTTAATACTTTTATTCAATTCAATACACTATTTAGAGTGACAAATATAACAATGAATAAGAAACAAAATTTTCAAACTAGCTTTATTCTCATCCAAATTTATAAAATGTAAAATTTTGACTGATTTTTTGTTTTTGAAATTAGTTAAATAAATTTGAAGTCTTGTATCATATATAATTTGGTATAAATTTATACAATGTTCATTGTATAATGTTGTTGTAATCGAATTCTACATTAATACTACACAATTCATTGTATAAGTTATATTGACACAAACATAAAATAGAAAACACACTTGAAAGACGGTATGAAGCCGAATATGTGGACTTATATACTATCCTATGTAATTCAATCTCATGTTATCGAAATTCTAAATATACCCTAAGTGAGACAATGATAATTTATTTAGTGTGCATATAACTTTTTCATTATATTACCAAAATGTTTAAAGGAGACATACATGGAGCTGGAGAAAGAGAAAATGCAAACAATCAAGGTAAGGTATTGGGCACACAGGAAGGGAACAAAGTTCATACGGTGTTTGTCGATAATCTCCCTTTTGATATGTACAATGGATGGCTGAAAGACATCTTTGAAAAATATGGAAGGGTGGTAGATGCTTTTATCCCAGCAAAGCGGAGTCAAAATCAACAATCCAAGTTTGATTTTGTGAGATTCTCAGAGGAGAAGGAAGCCTCAAAAGTCATTAGAAGGCTTAATAGCGCATGGTTACTTAAACAACGACTATTTGTAAGCAAAGCTAAGTACGGTCTAGAGGCAAAGTTGAAGAAGAGTGAATATGCAATGTCACCCAAACTGAAGCGTGGCCAATCGGTGATGTGGAATGATGCAAAACCTGATGGGAGATCGTATATGCAGGTAGCACAAGGGGCAGCCTCAGTAGGTGAGAAATAACAAGAAAATGTCATAGCAAATATAAAGGTGGAGACCAATGAGAATGTATAGCTGCAGAGATGCATGATTGGTATAGCGAAAGATTAGCAAGTGGTCTATAGCATTGAATATGCCTTGAGGATGGAGGGAGTCAAACACATCACTATAAAGCCCTTTGGAGGTCCTAAGGTCTTGATTCAATTCTTATCAATAGAGAAAAATGAACTATACTGTAAGAAAGCAAAGGGTTGGCTAGAACAGTGGTTTGAGGTCATATGCGAATGGAGTTACAGAGAGGTTAATGAATGGAGGAATACATGGATCACCATTGTTGGAGTCCCTCTCAATGCATGGAACACGACAACTTTTACAACAATGGAAGAATCAGTGGGTCTAATTGTAGCAGTGGATCCAAACACAAGATCTAAGAAAGATATCACTCAAGCCAAAGTGTTTATAGTAACAAAGAGGCTAGAGTTTATTAATTAAATTAGTAACATAAAGGTGGGTAAATTCATCTACAAAGTGAGAATTGCAGAGATGTTTGGCCAAGGGGTCACTATAGGTCGCTCTCATGAGAAGGAAGTGCCTAAACGAAGGTCTGGGATCAGTCCTTCAGTTATCGAAATGATGTTTAAGAAAAATGAGTTGAGACATAAGGCAACATCTAAAACCATGTCCGGTGAAGGAGAGATGTCAGCAAAGGCTTGGTCGAAGCTAAACGCCAATGATCGCGACCTGTTGTCCTTTGTGGAAGAGATTGATCAAACAGGTGGCAAGGAGGTATAGGCCATAGGGAAGAGTAAAAAACTCAGTTAAGCTCTGTAGCATGAGTAAGGAAACCTCAGGAACCAAGAATTTAAATACACATCAGCACTTGTGGACTAAGGCAAAAAGCAGTGCTAATACCGTGGATGGGACTAAGAGCCATAAAGCAAGCAGCTTGAGATCTATCACTTTTGAGGTCAACAGTAGGGAACGAAACTCAGAGGCTGATCATTCTCAATCTACGGTTATAGGAGTGTTTACAGGAAAAGGTAGAGTAGGGCCTACTAATAGCATATAAGAAGTCAACTCAGAGGCTGATCAGAATAAGGAAGTAGGGGGAACAAGCTTTGTTCAGCATCATAGCAGGGAAGATGGAGAGGTCTTGGCGCATGAGTTGTGTTCAGACAGTTGGGCAAAGAACACAGCCCAAGAAGAAATGTCAATTGCAGTGGCTGCGAAGAAGAAAAAAAGGAAGTAAGAAAAACTAAGGAGTCCAAACGAAGAAAACTTAGCCTTGTGTTAGGAATAGGGACAACAAGAGAGAGAAGAAAAAGAAAAGCATCAACACCAAAAGCCTCAGGTATAGGCCAAATGCAATTCAAGGAAACATAGGGCTCCATTTCATCTTCTTGTATTAGATACAGAAATAAATTGATTTTAGAGGAGGCTAAGATGACAGTAGAGGTTAGAAAAATTTCGAGGGTAGATTTTTTGGAGAATGAAAAGAATAGCATCGGATAGTTGATTAATGTGGAACAGCCTGAGAGGGCTAATCAGAAGGAATGGGGCACAATAGGAAATGAATAAACAGTTCCCTATTGTAGGTGACTAACAACAAGGAGTCATAAAATTTCTATGGATTGTAAGCTTTATCATGGAATGTTAGGGAATTAAGGACAAGTACCAAGAAGAGAATGGTGAAGAAGGCATCAAGCTCTCACTCACCTCACATGATGTTGTTACAAGAAATAAAGCTGAAAGCCACTTCACATGGGGAAGTTAGAAGCCTTTTTGGGGGGGGGGGGCGCAGTGATAGTTTCAACTGGGTGGTATCAAACGCAAAAGGAGCCTCAGGAAGTCTACTATGCATATAAGAGGAAAAATGTTTTCAGGTTTAGCAAATTATAGTGATGAAGCATTATGTCATCCTAGTAGGAGTTTGGGGGGATAACTTCTAGTGTGCCTTGGGAAATGTTTATGTCCCAAATAATGAAGACCAGAGGAAAGCCAAATGGAGGGAGATTGTAGCGATAAAGCATAGTTTTTCAAGACCTTGGTGTTTAGGAGGGCACTTCAATGAGGTTCTAAAGGGGGAAGAGAAAAAAGGATACATAGGATTACAGAGAGGCATGGAGGATTTTTAAAACTTCATCCTTGATATGGGGTTGGATGACCTCCCATTAAAGGGTAGAAGGTACACTAGGTTTAACTTACAATTGAAACTTAGACTTAGTCATTTGGACAGGTTTCTTCTTTCTGAGGAATGGTTGCTATATCAAGGTTGAAACCAGTCTGCTCTCCCAAGAGCCTTATCAGATCACAATCCAGTGGTGTTGGTAGAAGGTTCAAAGGATTGGGGCCCTAAATTACGCAGGGTATATAATGCTTGGTTTTATCATCTAAATTTCAGCCCAATTGTCAAGAAGTTGTGAAGTGACAATGTATGCCAAAGCTCGGGGGTTATGTTTTGATGAAGAAATTGCAACATGTCAAAAAAGGGCTCAGATTATGGAAGGCAGAAGCTCTTGGCAATATATCAGATAGAATAAATAACATTTCTTCAGAAATTGAAGACAAGGAGAAAGTGGCTGAACTTAGAGATCTTGAGGAAAGAGAGAGTAAGAAGCTGGAATCCATAAGAAAAAAGTAATGGGAGGAATATAGATGGGAGGAATCTGAGTGGAAGCAAAAAGCTAGAGTCAATTAGGCAAAACTTGTGGACCAAAACACTGGATTCTTTCATAGAGTGGCTAAAGGTAGGGAAATGAGGAACTATATTAGGCATATTATCAAGGATGAAAGATTTCTAGAGCACCCAATTGATGTCAAAAGGGCAGTTGCGTCACACTTTAAAGAGCTATTTGAGGAACCTATGCTAGATAGGCCTTGCATCCGTGGCCCTTTCCCGAGAGTACTATCCCCAAGTCATATGGAAAATCTAATTGGTGCATTCACAAAGGAGGAAGTGTGTGCAGTAATAGCAGGATGTGAAGGAAATAAGGCTCCAGGTCATGATGGTTTCAATTTTTGTTGTATACAAAAGTTTTGGTCGATGACGGAGTCTCAGATCATGACGTCCATGAATGACTTTCACAACACTGCCAAGCTGGTGAGGGGCTTGGATGAGTCTTTCATAGCCTTGATACCTAAGTCCTTAAGCCCCCAAGGACTCAAAGACTTTCAGCCAATCAATCTAGTGGGTGTGGCATACAAAATTCTAGCAAAGACTCTGACTAATAGGTTGAAGCAGGTCATCCATAGTGTGGTGGGGGAAGTGCAATCAGCCTTCATTAGAGGGAGGAAAATTCTGGATGGGGTGTTGATAGCAAATGAGATCATAGATCTGTGGAAGAGGAAGAAACAACCAGGGCTCATTTTAAAGCTTGAATTTCACAAAGCCTATGACTTAGTCAACTGGAAGTACTTGCTCCATATAATGTCCAGCTTCGGCTTTGGTAACAAATGAGTGAGGTGGATGGAAGAATGCATTTTAACCTCATCTATGTAAGTGCTGGTGAATGGGCAGTTTTTGAGAGTTTTGGGATAGAGAGGGGACTAAGACAAGGGGATCCATTGTTCCCTTTTCTTTTCAATCTTACAGTAGAGGGTCTGAACATTTTGGTCTCAAGAGTAAAGGAAATGAGGTTGATCAATGGGGTCGAGGTAGAGGTCGAGGAATTATGCATCACTTATATGCAATTTGCAGACGATACAGTCTTTCTCTACAACAATAGCCTAGGGGAATTGAAGAATATAAAGAGAATATTGAGATGTTTTGAACTTATTTCAGGTGTGAAGGTGAACTACCATAAGACTGCGTTATATGGCATTGGCCTGTTAGGGGAAGAAGTGGCCTCTCTAGCAGTTGTTCTGAACTACAAGACAGGTGTGTTACCTCTGCAATCTTGGGATTACCATTGGGAATAGAAATGAAATGAAAGGTTTCTTGGGATCCTATTGTAAAGAAATTGAAAACAAGTTGAATGGATGGAGCAGAAAATATTTATCAATGGCAGGGATAATAGTTTTGATAAAATCTTTTCTAGCCAATATCCCCTCATATTACTTGTTTTTGTGCAAAATGCCTTCTCAGGTGAAGGAAAACCTGGATCAAATTCAAAGAAAATTTTTGTGGGATGAGGATGAGGTGAAGATGAGGCTACATATCTTATCCTAGAAAAAGCTGACAACCACAATAGAGCAAGGAGGACTCGGTATTAGAGATCTTAGAGAGAAGAACCAGGCCCTACTGGCCAAGTGGTAGTGGAGGTACACCTAAGAGAACAATGCTTCGTGGAGAAAATTCATTCAACATGTGTAAGGTTAAAGGAAAGAAGCTTGGTTTCCAAAGGCTTTGGGCAAGAAGAAAACAGGTAGACTGTGGAGGGATATTTTAATAAATGGTATAGGAGAGTCAAGCATGGGAACTATTTTGAGGAAGAACCTTCAGATGGGTGATGGAGAAGATTCTAGCTTTTGGTTTGATGATTGGATGGAACAGGGTCCACTAGTGGACACACAATTCAGATTATTCTTGCTTACTAAGGGCAACAGATTTAAGTGGTTGAGATGAATAGAAAATACGCGAGAATGAGCCTAGAGGGATGTTTCAAAAGGCCCCTCTTCACATGAGAAACTGCTAGGTAGATAGAAAATTTGGAAAATATGAGAACCATATCTCTTGATGCAAGGAAGAAAGATAGCTTCGTGTAGAAGGGTGAGAAGTGTTAGGATTTAAACACCAATCCTCGAACGCGAATGGAAGCAAAATCACGCACAAAAAAGCAAAAAATAATAAACACCGAGAATTTACGTGGTTCGGCCCACATCGGTCTACGTCCACGAGCGAGAGAGAAAATATTTCACTAATGTCAAAAGTGAAAGAGTACAGCACCCGTCTCCTTTCTCTCTACCAGCTAACCTTTCAATTTTTTGACTCCCGACCTTTTTCTTATGGTACCACTAGTGTCCTATTTATAGGCACATGTAGAAACCCTATACATAAAGAATTCTAGTGGATTTTTAATTTCATCCTAACTCAATTACATATAGATCAAAAAATAAAATACAGGCCCGGTAGAATACAAGCTACAATCCAACAATCTCCACCTTTACTTGAATTTTGCAAACCACCCAGAAGATAACCAGTATCGTTGTCGATTCTGCCGTCGTCGTCGTCAACGATTTGCTACACCCAAACAGTATGACCCACACCTTTACACAGAGGTGCCCGCACCCCAACCCGGGTGTCCCACAATGATCACTACTTTGTAGAAGAACGTGACCCTATTTCTCTCCCTTTGTGCACATAATTGGAGAGATCACCGCCACTAACCAAATCAAGAGCAAATGAGACTCGCTTCTGTCGAGGTGTACACCTGTTCGTTACGTCTGTCGTACTAGTCTCATTGCCCTGAGCTTTCTTGTGAACATCTAACAACTGTTACTCTTGCATCTTGCTGGCATCCTACACACCATCCGATTTGCCCACCTACGCACTTGTACTACCTCGTCACTTCCGTATACCCATGCGCCTATTTCGTGTGTTTTTTCGTAACTATTGTTCACCATAATAACCCTTACACTTTTTTCGTGTATGTCGTCTATCAATACTACTCAACTGATGTCTGGCAGTAGCTCTACCTGTCACAACATTCTCTACGAGCCTGTATAAGTTGTTAATCATCCGTCCCTGTAGTACATCCATGTTTTCTTTTGAAACCCAAAGAACTTCACCTCCAGATGAGAACTCGCAACCTTTCGAATCCAGCATCCCCAGAGAAATCAAGTTCTTCCTTAGATTCGGCACATGTCTAACCCCAGTCAAGATCAAAATGGTCTCATCAAGCCTGCAAAATCACACTGACCCTATACCGATAATTTTGCTCATTGCATTGTTAGCTATCTTGACAGTACCCCCATCACATGCATAATACGTATCAAAATACTTTCTGACTGCACACATGTGGAACGAACATCCAAAACCTAATTTTCAATCTGATTTGCTCATATATGAAGTAACCCTAAACACCTCTGATTCTTCATAATCGGAGTCCTCTATAACTGCTGTCTCTGATGATTGTTCTTTTTCCTTGTCTGCCTTGTACTTCAGATAATTCTTCTTCAGATGACCTTCCTTATCACAATAGCAGCACTTCCCTTTGTAACCTCTCGACTTAGAACGACATTTCTTCTTGGACCCATCTTGCTTCACTATTGCCTTGCTTTTGACTTTCCCACTACCCGATGCAATCACGATGCCTTCTCCATGTGATTTGTCTCTCTCCCTCTTCTTCAATATCTCATGAGATACGAGAGCAGCAACAACTTCATCTAATCCAATGGTATCTTTCTCAAACATCAGTGTAGTCCTCAAATGCTCGTATGATGAAGGCAATGAAACCAATAGGAGAATTTCTTTATTCTCATATTTGACCTTCGCGCCGATAGAATCCAATTCTGTCAGTATCCTGTTGAATTCGTCCAAGTGCTCCATAAAATTCGCTTCCTCTCTTATCTGAAGTGCATATAACTATTTTTTTAAAGACAACCGATTTGTTAATGTCTTAGACTTGTACCTGCTCTCCAACTTAGCCAAGAGTTCTACCGGATCGCTTTCGTTGATGACTTTTTAAAGAGTGCTATTATCGAGATACAACTGAATCGTGCTGTTCGCAAAGTCTCGCATCTCCTCCCACTCTACATCCTTCATCCTTTTCGATTTCTATGACTTTTTTTTGAGAGCCTTGATCAGTCGTTCACGCATCAAATATTCTTCACCCTTTACTGCCATAAGGTGAAATCGTTGTGGCCGTTAAAAGGTTCAATCACGAAATTCAAACTTTTAAACACCATTAGATTTGCGTTTGACAATCCCCACAATTTAAACAAGTCGCAATAGCAGATATGTGAAATTCTTATCCCACGCAGCCCAAATAATTCTGATTGCATCCGATCGCTCCTGATTGTACTCGATCACACCTGATCAATTTTAATCTATGCCGATCTGTTCAATCCAAATAAACGGTGCAAAAATTGAAAAATCTGACCGTACCGATGAATCCGTAGCGCCAAAAAATCTTAAGAGACACCTTTTTCTTAAATTATTTTATTATATATACAAGCCGATATAATAAAATAAAATAATTAATTAATTTCGTGTTCCTACCACACTGGATCAGAACCTTGGAAAAACAGTCGCCACTGATCTGCGCCAAACAAACGAAGTGAATCACGCTTTAGATGTTTCTTTTTTCTTTGACTTCCTTATTTTTTTGTTGTCTAAAACAATCCAGATGAGACCAAATCTCTCATCTATTCCAAAAATTTTGGCACGAAATCAAAACCTGATGCAAAAAAATTCTCCCTGGTTCAATACCATTGATACCATTCGTAGCCTATAACATTTAAGCTTTGCACAGCGCTAACACTCACGCCACACTAGCACTGCAACGTTCCCCTTTTTTTTGTGCCAATTAAATAATATATAAATAATTTTTTAATTTATCAATACGAAATCAAAAAATTATACCTTGCTCCGATCAACCACCACGGCTTCGAATCGTCAACTGTCGGCTCTGATACCATTTGTTGAGATTTAAACACCAATCTCCGAACGCGAATGAAAGCAAAATCACGCACAAAAAGGCAAAAAATAATAAATACCGAGAATTTGTGTGGTTCGACCCATACCGGCTTACGTCCACGAGCGAGAGAGAAAATATTTTATTAACGTCGAAAGTGAAAGAGTACAGTACATGTCTCCCTTCTCTCTACCAGCTAACCTCTCAATTTTATGCCTCACGATCTTTTTCTTATGGCACCACTAATATCCTATTTATAGACACACGTAGAAGTCCTATACATAAAGAATTCTAGTGGACTTTTAATTCCACCTTAACTCAATTACATATGGACCAAAAAATAATATACGGGCCCAGTAGAATACACTGCACAGCGCTTAACAAGAAGCACCTAGTTTTTACGATTTAATATTTGCTTTAATCATATGATTAAAGCAAATGAAAGGAAGAAAGCATGGGTTAGGCATATATGGAAATTAGTAGGCCCTCCCAAGTGTGTGTTGGCATGCTGATGGCAATACAGAATAAAATTGCTACTAAGATGGTCTTAGCCCAGACAAAGATATTGAAGCCATGTACAAATCTTAGGTGCGTTTCTTGCAACGTGGAAGACGAAACAACAAATCATCTGTTGGTAACTTAGACGGTCTAGTCGGCGCTGATCTAGTGGGTAGGGAAAACAGTGGGCCTCTCTGAAAACTTTGAAAGGCTTGTTCAAATTATGGGTGGGAAGGGAAGGGAAAAACTTTAAGGGGCACCTGCTTCAAATTATTTTTATATATCAAATAATGTCGATATATAAAAATTATATTTTTTTATAAAAAATAAATGGTCTGAATAATATTACTTGGTAGATGCTCCGGACATATTACATTTTAGAACATTGGCCTTTTTATAAAATAAATTTAAAAAAAAAAGATCTGAGATGCTCCGGATCTATTACAATTTAGAACCTTAACTTTAAAAAAAAATGATCTAAACCATGCTAATTTTAGATGCTTCTCTATTAGGGTGTTTGGTATTATTAAAATTAGTAGCTTTTAAGATTGTAGTTTACAGTAGGAGTTATGAGTGTTTGGTAAATATGTTAATTTAGAGCTAAAATTAAAAAAAAAAGTTATAATTTGTAGTAAAAGTTATGAATGTTTAGAAAAAATTATAATTTATTGTTAAAATTAGTAGCAAGAATCTAAAAATTAATAACATAAACTTCACCAAACACCCCTATTTTAAATTTGAGGAAAAAAACAGCTATAACAAAAATAAGGTAATTTTATTGGAGTTTTTGTTTTTTTTTTTTTAAGTGATTTTTTCAAGTTTGATAATTTTCTACTTTTAAGTTTCTCTAATTAAAATAAATCAGAAAATTTAACAATTTAATCAAAACTTTTATAGAATTACTCGATGGAAAGAATAAAATAAAAAACCAACTTTTTAGAAATCCATAATCTTGATAGGAATTGTTTTGCAATTTTTTGCCAAAAGTCAAAATTCACATTCGTCCTTAAACGTATATTTATTAATCTTGTGAGATAGCTTTTTTATATAGTTTTTTTTTTGTTTTTTAGTAAAAAGACTTTATGCTAGTTTAAACGATGATATTTTTTCGATTTCTCTCATTACAAAAAATCAAAAAAATAAGATAAAAGACCAAAAAATAAGAAAAGTTTAGATAAGATGAAAAAAGTCACTTTAAAGCTTTTATATGTTTTTTTTTTTGTTTTTAGTGATTTTTTTTAAAAAAAATTGCAAAATGACTATACTTTTTGATTTGTTTTATTATGAGAAATTGAGAAAATAAAAAAAACTAACTCAAAAAATCAAAAGCGGATATAAAAGACGAAGAAAACCACTAAAAAAAGTAAACCAAACAGAGCTACGTTAGTTTGCTTCTGTCCATCTTCACCAAAAAAAAAAAAAAAAAGGGCTTCTAAATGCTTCGAGTCATCTTCCGATCCAATCACTTCATTTTTATTTGTTACTTTATTCTTATAGATGAGTTTGGTTACTTTCTTCTTGTGTTTACGTAAGAATCTTTATGATTCATGCATATATGCAGGAAAATAGTTCAAATTCCGTCTCTTTTTAATACGACCATCAATGCAAGAATAAAACGAAAATGGGAATGGGTACTGTGCACGTAGAATTCGTTAAGTTTTATATTCGTATAAGAATTTAAGTTGATCAATACACTTGTTTAATAATATTTTATTCATTTATTTGTAAAAAATAATATCTAATCAAGTCTCTATAAGTATCGGATCAAAGTGAATTTTTATATAGATAACAAACTTAACGAGATTTATATAATAAATGAATCGAATCATAAAAAGATATGAAAAATTAAACTATGTAACTTGTACAACATGGTCGTGTACATTGTTGCATAGCACATTTCTCGATTCGAGAAAAATAATATAAGAAAATGATTTATAAGAAAAGTGAAGTGAAAAAAAAATTAAAAGATTTAATAACCGTTGCCTATTTAATTTGTAAAAAAATTAGTAGAAAAATTAGTTTACAACTTTTTCATCGCACATAATTTTATACTTTTTATAAGATCTGCATCACCAAGGAAAAAAAATCCTGAGAAAAAACTATTACGTGGGTCCTATATTTTTCTACAAAATTAAAAATATTTCCAAGCTTGCAAAAAAATATTATCATATAGACTTTGCAGAATAAAAAGATTTCATTCAAAATTTCACTACAAACTTTAAGCTCAGCGTTTCAAACTATCTTGTTTAACAATTTGGTAACAATTTTGAATTGTGTCAAGTATTGCAAAAATAATGAAAGCTAATATTTTTGTAACAAGTGGATCACTAATCTATTAATTAAAATAAAATGCCTAACAAAACGATTCAAAATACTTAAAGCAAAATTCTTCTATTAGTTAGAATGTGAATAGCAGACTATTAACGAACACAGAACAGCATATACTTATTTATTCATATCGCATAACTCTACATGGGAATTATGATTGACCCTGATACTATTTGTAATGATACAAAGTAGACTACTAATTTAATAACTTGAATAAAAAAACTAACAAGGCAGCCCGAAATACTTAAACTCAAGTTATTAGTAGTAGCCTATATGCTTTATTATATATCAGACTTAATTTTTTTATCTCCCATCAATGAGGGATGTAGTATCACAATATCCATCACTCAAATGCGCGACGCCCTCGTCGCGTGGCCCAAGTTCAAGTAGCCCACATGTGTTTATTATTTACCAGACTTAACTTTTTATCTTTATCGATATGAGATGGGATATCACAATATATCTCACACAAATGCGCAACGTCCTCATTGCGTGAGCATTTCGGGCCGCGTTGTTAGGCTTTTTATTCAAGTTATTAAGCCAGGGATTCATTTGAGTCGTTACAATTTTAAACTTATTGACAAATTAATTTGTCTAGTTTCGGCTTTTTGAGTTTCAATGGTACAAAAAACTATTGGAAACAAACTGTCAGGATCATTGATTTGAATACAATTTTTTCAATTAAAAAATTACTGGACGGGCAATCGTCGAAACAACCTCCAGTTTAAATTTTTTTGATATCGAACGATCAAAATAAAACCCGTACTCCCAACGTTAGATTCGGGATTATATCTTTCGAAATGTGTTAGAATGATTTCGGTTACTACAACAACCACGAATGAGAATCATTCGAGTTGAAGCCCCGATCAAGCTTTCTACTATATTTCCGGATGCAAGTCACGAACGTAGAATGAGTTTCGATCTATCGTGATTTTGAACCTGCTAATCTAGTCACCTAGAATTTATGTGAAAATCCGAATTCAATAATATGTGGAATAATGTGGGCTTTGCTTAGTATGACCGCATATATATAGGGCCATAGTAGAGACCTGCGGAGTAAATATGACTTAAACTTCTAATGTAATTATGAAAATTCGCCTACCCCTGAGACAATTTCATAAAAACATAAATTATAATTTATACCACTAAAGAATCATAATTACACTCCCAGCCACATTCTCAAAATCGATTATTCGAGCTCATGTTATTAAATGCTTAACTCATCTCCCCACGTTAAGATTCTCGATACCCGCCAATTAAATTTAATTACTAATAATTTAATTTCATCAATTTTTTAAAATTTTTTAAGCCCTCTCGCTTAATTTATTTAACGGCCGAATAATTAAATTTACCTACAGGGTTTGTCGAGTCAAAACTTATAAGTTTCCTTAAGGGGGTATCGTCAATCCCAAACAACCGGGACGTGGATTCCGTCAATAATTAATATTTTCTATATATTTAATACCACTATTCAACTTACCAAAAATATTGACTCGTAGAAGATCGCATCTTTTAATGAATCAAAATAACGAATACTAAATATATGCGAATAATAATTATTTTGAGATTAAAAGTATAAACACT
>JAOTRH010077762.1:0-17409 GCA_034768845.1 Heliamphora exappendiculata
ATTTTATTCTGATTTGATTTTATTCTTTATATTTATTGTATTTCCTTTCTTGTTTATCCCTATTCGCCTATAAATAGACCATATATTATACAATTTTAATATACTAAAAATATACAGTTATTTTCCTTTTTTCAATTTCTTCATGATACTTAAATGTAATCGCATGCAACATTAGTCAATAAAAAATTAATTTTGCTAAAAAAAATGAATAAAGAAGATTGATTGGAGAGCAACTTGGGGCGGCTGATGAAGAGAGAGAGATGCACCTAACCCAAGGGATTAAGACCACACTGGATTAAAACCCCAATACGTCTTCTTCTCCAATACTCAGTTGTTTGCTGTGAGAGGCACACAGGGGTGTCACACGAGGAGATCGATGAGGAAGAAGTGAGCAGTGGCAAGGGAACGAAGGCGGCAGCACAGTGGTGTCAACAGCACGGGGGAGGCCAGATCTAGTGGATCTAGTTGAGGCCAAAGCAACAGCCGGTGGAAGCGGCGGACGGTGGTGGCAGAAGCGAAGAAGTGAGCAGCGATGCCGGCGGCGTGGTGGAGAGGCAAAGCGGCGCCAGCGGCAAGGGAACGAAGGCGGCAGCACAGTGGCATCAACAGCACGGGAGAGGCCAGATCTGGTGGATCTAGTTGAGGCCGAAGCAACATACGGTGGAAGTGGCAGACGGCGGCGGCAGAAGCGACAGATGGCGGCAGAGCGTCAGGCGATGACGGCAAGTGTCTGGTTGGGGCGACGAGAGCGATGGAGGCAGGCACTGGCGTTGACGGTGGAGGTTCGCGAGCACGTGAGGGAGATCCGTGACGGTGACGGCGGCTCCGAGAGTAGCAACGGCGGTGATTCCAACGATGCCAGTGCCGAATTCGACTGAGGCTCGTGCGGCAACGACTGGACGACGTCCTACAGACCACAAGACTGTGGCTCTGATACCATAAAAAAATTGAAAAAAGAAAAATAACTATATATTTTCAGTATATTGAAACTGTACAATATATAGCATATTTATAGGCGAATTGGGATAAATAAGAAAAAAAATATAATAAATATAGAGAAAAAAATCAAATCAGAATAAAATTATTCTAATATTCTAACAATCAATCTAATATTCTAATATTCTAACAAGGTCCATATCATGTAACTAATTAAGTCAAACATTAGTTTGTCATATATGTATATATCTATATATACGTATTGCGTGGAACTATGTCAAGCATTAGTTGGCCATACATATATATATATGTATATATATGTCGTACTAAATTATTGACGTAGATATATCATTTGAGTTTTTAAGTAAAAAAAAGTAAAAAATCTACTTTAAGTGGCTTTAAACTGGTTACCAAACAAGGACTTAATAAGACAACTTAAACACGTGAAAAGCAATATAAGGATTAATTAACATAATAAATCTAAGATAAACTAATGAAGCGTTCGCCAGCGCCCACGTCTCATTACCGTTTTGATAAATGAGAAGGGTAATGTGGACCTTTTCAAAATTTTAGTTACCACAAAATCCGAGATAAGTTAGCAGAACTATAATGAAAAATAACCATCACTACTAACATTGTTAGGGTGGCAACGCTTATAAGGAAAGTTAATGTGATTTTAAAAATCACATAAGATCTTATTGTATTTGTCAAGTGTTTTAGGAAATATTTGATAGAATTTTTTAAAAAAATTCTTTGGCAAATGTTCAAATATCGGTTGGTATTTAAGGATTGGTTCTATATAACGTTTTTTAATAAAATTAATTCCACAACATTAATTTTTATCAAAAATGCTTTTAAATTACATCTTTAGAAGATTACATTAATCAAATCTTTTTCTAAACAGGAATAAAAAATTTTATTCCAAAAATTTCTCCCAAAGTCTTGTGCCGCAATCACTATAATCATAATTCCATCGTTGTCTTCATCCTCCATCACTGTAGTCGCCGTCATCGCCAATCGGAGAGTCGCCGTCATCGCCGTTATTACCATCATCAACCTTGATGCCGCCGTCATCCGCTCTCACCGTTGCGGTCATCATTCATCGTCGTTGCCGTCATCAGCCTTCGCCATCACCATTAACAACTATCAAAACCTTACATTTGCTAGCACCATTATTACTCTGCATCAAGTGTGTTGCAAAGTATCAATTAAGATAACTGATACATGTATCATTTTCAATATTAATGCAACACAAACATAACTAATACATGCATCAGTTGGCATTCTGCCTTCTATTTTTAGCTGTTACAGCTATAAAGATACAACCGATACATGTATCAGTTGGTACTCTGAATTGTAATTTTTTTTTATCATTATAGCGTAAATACAATTGATAGATATACTGATAGATATATTAGTTGATAATCTGTCTTGTATTTTTTTTATTTTGTATCACAAACACGATTAATACATGTATTAATTCGAAATCTGCAATGGAGGACAATGGTGAGGGAAGACGACATCTTGCTCTTTTCATAAATTATTCGCACGCGAGGAGAACGGGAATAAATCCAACAGATGTTTGGGTGGTGGCGGAGGGGAAGGTGATGATGGTGAAGAATGACATATCAGATGACAGCGAAGGCTTGAGTAGAGGTGACGACAAGTAGTGATGGCGACGAGATCTGACTATGGCAATCGCGATGAGATCTGACCACGACAAAAGTGGCTCATGTCGGCTATGAGGGGCGATTGTGGTGGAAGAGTGAGAGCGGCAGAGAGGGGCGGTGGTGGCGATGAGGGGTTGATAGAGCTCCAATTTTGTATAAAGAAATGGAGAGAGACGGTACTGTTAAGGTAGGAAGTGAAGAATAAAGAGGCGACGACTACGGTTTATATTGCTAAGATTTATATTTTTTAAATTCAAACTTCAAATATGATAAGAAAAAAATTAAATCTTTTAAATATCGGTAAATTGATCATAAAATTTTATCTTGATTTATAATACGATTAAAACTAGTAAAATAAATATAATAGAACTAAAACTCTTACAAGGTATAAAAAATAAATAATTCTTAAAACAACATATGTTTTTTTTAAAAATATTCCCGAACAATTAAAACTACATATAGTAATAAACCATAAAAATAATTTGAATTGGCTAAAATTGGTAAAGATGTCGCTAGATAACAATTAAAGAGAAACAAAGTTACCAAAAATATATGTTACCAAAAGATGTGTTGCTTATCTTGTTTGTTTGTGAAATGGAAAGACAATGATTAAATATAATGACAATTTGGTCTTTTTATATCATTTGGCGATGAGATTTTTAGTCATGTATATATTGATCAACACAATTAAAATAATGTTAAATAATACCAAAAAACAAAAAAGTTTAATTAAGGCTAAGAAATTAAAAAAATCAAATAAGGTCAAAAAAGTTAAAGGGTAAAAATGGATATATAATCGCATAGATGCAAAAATAAAAGTAAAAAAAGTCACTAACCTAAAAATATTATAAAAATAAAATTGAATGAAAAAATTATTACTTAAAATTAATCTTCTCTATAGTCTATCTCACCTCGCGCCCTCCACTTATTGTTCGTATGAAAGATCGAGTTTTCAATCTAGACAAAAAGTCCAACCACAAAAAAGAAAGAACAAATACGGAATAAATTTTTTGTCTTAACTATTAATCCAATCAAGATTTCTTTTATCTCAAACAAACAAGCCCTTGAAATTTAAAGAGGGGATCGCCAATTTGTTTATGTGAACAATAATAATTGACAAAGATAGGTGCAGTTTGCTTCTTAAGGGTGAAGCCTGCTTTTGTGGATTGCATAGGAATTTTTTTTATTTTAAAAGCAAATTAAGAGGTATCACCCTTCCAAATGAGAAATTATTATATGAATAAAGAATACCACGTCAGTATACATGGTGTGCACATTCAATACATGTAGCATATATATTTTTTCAATCTAAAAGCATGTTCATATATTAATTACAATTACTTTTTTTTAATAAAGTGTTAACTCATAAAAGTATAAATATATAAAATGTATATATTAATTGGATACACCACATCAGCATTTTGATGAATTGGCATTCCCTACCTATTGAATACCATTAAATGTATTTTTTAGCATCACTAATCAAATTATTAAAAAGTTAAATATAATTATTTTTAGTCCTCAACCCTCCACCCACAAAAGAAATATTTTAAAATTTTAATATTAAATCAAAAGTTACACACATAAAATAAAATAGTATTTAATATAACATTTTTTTGCAGATCGACTACAAAATATACAATTTTTTCTAAAATTTAATAAAACTTTATTTCAAACTTTATAATTAAATATTTGTACTAATATTATAAAGTATATATTAAGACTTCTACAATTTTTGTATCGTTTACAAACTTCATTAAAACCAAGATTGGGAACTTTATTGTTACTATTATTAGAGGAAAAAGAAATATAATATGATTATGTTGATTTCATATAAGTATTAATAAAATCATTAACAGTTTTGGCCCATTGGCATGGCAGCAATAGTAGTGGGATTGATACCGATCTTTGTATTTTTTTATGATCAAAGTCGTATAATAATACAAATAATTGATGTGCAGATAATGTCTTCAATTTGGACTTTCTATGATATTTTACCTTTCCAAATTAGAATTTTACCTCTTATTAAAAGGATCAAAAAAGGACCGTAGAGAGGAAAAATTAGTATTTTTGTATGTTACTTTTTAGATCAAAAATTCGTGGATAAGGAATAAATGACCAAGTTTTGAGTTAAATTGGTGAGTTTTAGATATTTTATTTTCTTGTCTATTTTTCATATGTTTATGAAATCTCAAAATAAAAATTAAATCATAAATGTCAACTATATTTTTATTGGGCAAGTAAATCTCGGTATACATGAGTTTTGCATATAAAATAAATGTATAAATAAAAGTTCGAAAGGTCCCGATGCGGAGGACAATAAAAATAACTGAAGATTTCTATTCGGGAGAACAGGAAAATAATACCGAAAGATCCTTACTCTAGGAGGACAGAAAAAGAATATCAAAGGTCCTTATTCTGGAAGGACAGAAAAATAACACTAAAGGTCTCTGCTTTAGGGAAACAGAAAAATAACACCTCAAATCCCTATTCGAGGGAACAGGACAACAATATCGGACGGTTCCAACTCGAGGGTAGAAAAATACCGAGGGTTGGATAGAATAAGGATGAGAATCGATAAGATGTTTGGTACAAAAGTAAAAAGATTTTAACTATATAAAGTTAAAATTAGATAGTTCATGACAAATTAAAAATCTTGATATATTTAAATTCAGTAGCTAATTGATGTTAATATTTTTCAGGTGACGTATGACGAAACAAAGGAAGTGGTACTCGAGAAAGAAAGAATTACTTTGTTTGTGTTTTCATATTTTTTATTTAATTTCTGTGATTTGTTTTTTTTTTTTTTTAATTCAGTATTCGGTTCTATATTTAGCACTTAGACATATAGTTTAATAATGTTGAATGTTGTTTCACTATTAATAATCTCTGAAATTTTCTTTTAACATGAGATTCTGAAAAAGTTTGAATGGCACAAATTAAGTTTAATCGAGTAGTCTTCTATTTTCATTTCTTGAAAACTAGAAAAAAAAATAGTCGACAATTTACAAAATGAAGAGGAATAAAAGAAAATAGAGGTCTTTTGTGAGTTTTGACTCATTAACCGGTTACGAACGTCATATTTAAAAATAAATCGTGACAAGTTTTGTTTAAAAAATAAAATTTGAGAAATAATTAAGAGTGTCATAAATACAAATAATACAAAAAAATTTTATTATCAGGGCTTTTAAGCACCGGTCATTTTCCAGTATTTATATAAGAAGTAATTAGTGGAGTAAAAATATGGAAAGCACGGAGAAGAGAATTTTGAAATTAACCACAATAAATTAAGAATTACAAATAATTAAAACACGTGTTTTTGGTACGTCTATTTTCGATAACTTTTCTTCTGTTTGATTGCCATCCAGCGGAATCTCTATCAATTTAAATCGATTCAAATTATTTTCATAGGGATTCATGTATGTAGTTTTGGATTTTTGAAAATATTGTTTTAAAAAAAAAAATATTGTTATACTAATCAAACGATTTTTTAAAAATCCTACCAATTAATGACCATTTTTTGGAAAAAAATGTGGAAACAATTTTTGTTTAAAAATTAGTTTAGATTGGTAAGGGCACACTTGATTAGCTCAAAAAAATTGAAACTCGAATTTCAAATTTAAAAATTTATACTTACTTAGGTAGTCATAATTAAAATAGTTGAATAATTAACTTTAATTAAAAAACTAAATTTTGAACCAATCACACGATGATATATGAACTTCTTTTATAAATAAAAAACCTAAAATTCTGAGAAAAATAGATTGAGAGTCTTGAGCACAAAAAAAAAAATTATAATGTTTTGCTACAATGGAATAAATTGATGTGTTGTCAAAAACTTTTGGTGTTTTTTTTTTTTTTTTTGAAAAGAAGAGACCAAACTATTTTATTAATAACGTTTAGATCGTTGGAGCGTTATCACATAGGAAAGGAAAAGCCCATTTAAGCTAGTGATACACCCAAATTTGTCTAGTTTTTATACTTAAAGCCATTTGTGCGAAAGTGTGCGCAATTTTGTTTATCGCCCTATTTATATAGATACAAATTTCATGGGCAAACTCTACAAAGTGCTTCTTACATTTTTCAATAGCATTGCCAATAATGGTCAGAGATCAACATTAGTGTTATTTATGGCCTAGACAATGTTTTGAGTATCACTCTCAATGTCGTAGTGGAATATGAAAAAATCTTTTGCCAAACGTATGCCGTAAAAAATAGCTAAAATCTTAGTAATCACTGATAAACTCCAACCTGGTAGACGTTGTGACAGGCCGGCCACAAAAACACCATTCCAATATCTAATAACCACTCTGAAACTAGCTACCCATGTTCAGTATTACACGCACCATCCACATTAATCTTATAGCATCCTTGGTGAGGTGGACTCCAAGAACGGGTGGGTTTACTGGGCAAGGCATTATACTTACTTGGATCCTTGGTCAGGTGGGCTCCAAAACTATTGGTGTTGACATGCCACACTATAAGTGGTCCATGTTATGCAACAAAGTCAAGCACTGGTTGGTGTGCCTTTATTGTCCAAATTTATTGTGTTGACATCTTTTGGGTAATGGTCCATGTTATGCACTTAAGTGTTAATGGTGTGTGCTTTTGGTACAAAATTATTGGTGTTGACATCTCATTATTATGGTCCATGTTATGTAATAGTTGCCATACGTTTAGTGTGTGTTTGTCCAAACTCATTGGTGTCCATATTGCTTTTTTTTCGAACAGCTAAAATAGCAATATATATTATAATAAAAAAAAATCAAACAAGGATGAAAAACATCCAATGCATGTGCTACAAAAACAAGAACACCAGTCAAAAAAAAAATGAAAGTATTTGGTTTAAGCTAGTTTTTTCTCATAACTGTTATTTGACGAGAAAAAAAAATACATTTTTTGACTTTTTATTACTGATTAACCATTTATCTTTGAAGGGTATGAAAAAAATTACAAGTGTTATAATACTAAAGAAAAACTAAATAATATAAAATTATAATATTAAAAAATTAAAATAACTTCATCAAATATCATTTGTTTCATCAGGAATTTTTTTGAAAGACTTGTCCAAATTTGGGCTATTCACTAATAAAAATAATTTTATTTTAATTTTAGTAGTAAAAAAAGATCCGACGTAAATTTTTTTTTATCAAAAAAAGTTAGAGAGACCTAATTGCATTGTGAAGTCAATATAAGTTTGATCAAAAATATATATAAGATGTATTAAGACGATATCTTCTGCAAAAGGAGAAAGAAAAATAACATAGAAGAATAAAAACCATCACACATAAAATAAAAAAAAACTTAACATCTATGCAAGAATGACATAAATCTCAACGTAAGAAGACATTATTAAACGCATTAAAAAACTTAACAAATAAAAGATAAAAAGCCATCACCATGAATTGTACATTGCCACATTTCTTTAGTATTTTTGACGTTGATCTACTTGTGCGGATTTAGTAAACGTTAAAATTTAAAAATGTACTATTTAAAAAGATTGGAGTGGTAAAAAACAGATGATGAATGAAGAAAAATATATCCAAAAAATAAAATAAAATACAAAGAACACACAAAACAATGTAAAAGGAGAAAATGAAGTGGAAGGGTGAGTTGTGGGTTGAGAAGAAGAAGATCAGCGGAGATAAGTAGAAGATCTAGGAAGAGAAAGATCAAAGGAGAGTTAATTAATTACTGCCATTGCCTTTCTTCCGGTGGGGAAAATCCTATTTTTAACGTAGAGTGAGGGAGAGAACCTACGTAGAATTTAATAAAGTTAAAATTAAAGTAATTAAGGTCCTTTATTTAAATGAGACTTGGTAAAAAAAATATTTTTTATCTTAGTATAGAAGCTTTGTTTAGGAGAGATGTATTTTTTGAACAAAATTCAAAAACTCTTGTCAGCCATCTTACACGTATGTTTGATTGTTTAAAAATAAATTATTAAATATAAAATACAATCAAATATAGAAATGAATATCAAATTCAATGTACTTAGGTCCAAATATATAATACTTACATATATAATATTTAGTTATATATATACATAGACCTCGTTTGTTTTGGCAGACTATTAGTCTGTTCAGACTATTAATTCATAGTATAATTCAATTCGGTGTTTGTTAAGCTTTCGGACTAATTATCCGGATGAATTGTTAGTCCGCTATATGAAGAATAATTAGTTGGGAGCGGGAGGGGGAGATGTAGGATTAAGAATAATTAGATTAAGAAGTGAATTTAAATTTTTTTAAAAATAATAAAAAATATTATAATATTAAAATAAATAATATAAAATTTAACAATAACATAAAATTTAACATATTAATTTATTTAATTTAATTTTAAAATAAATTAACTTAATACAATGATAAATCATTATCTAGTTCGTTATTTAATCTTACTTAATTTAAATATAAAAAAATTAATCACACCTCACTACTAGTCCCACCTCGTTACCAATTCTACATCACTACTAATTCAATCTAATTCAATTTAGTCTAAATTATCAAACGAGCCTATAGTATCTCAGCCATTGTCCAAACATATTTTCCCTTTAGAAAACCCAAACATATTTTCCCTTTAGAAAACCCAGTAGGCCGAACAATAAGTCGTCGCACAGCTCGCACATATTAATGGGCCAACCTAGAACATATCTGTAACAACATCCAAGTTGGAACTTGGTTGCATCTAATTTCAAGTGGGAACTTGTCCAAAGCCATATCTAAGTGGGAGCTTACCTATAGCCACCATAAATAAGGCCAATTTATCACCACTTTCACTAATTCGTTTTATTCATTTTATAGCCTTATTCATGCAATGGTGACTCTAAAAATTTGATAAAATTATTTATAAATTATAAAATAATAAATTTTTCAATAGACAATATTTAATCATTCATAATCAGTATAACACAATTAAATTAAATATTTTAATTAATAAGTAAAATATCTTTTGAATATAATTATACTATTGTTTTGACAAAAAAAAGTAAACATAAACTTCTACAACTGTATTCGTCGGAATTTTATATTTTAAGATCGGTATATAATAACTTAGTTATTAATTATATCAAAAATATTATTTTTAATAAATGTGACAAAGCAATTATTGAGTCAGACTTTACAAATAAGTAACTTTGTATTTAACTATGTAAAACGATTTTGAAGCTATTGAAGATACACATTTATAATTGTATAGAATAGATCAATGGTAGTGATATAATTAAGCATTCGTTTAACAAAAGGCTTAAGGTCCAATTTTTTGCTTTTCGCCTTAAAATAAAAAAAAAGCTACTTTCTTGACAAAATCTATCAAATAAGATCTATATTAAATATAAAATTTTAAAAATTACAAACTTTTTTTGACTTAAAAATCTTTTAGTTTAAAGACACTTTAAGCCAAATTTTTTGACTATTTTTCTTTTGACTTAAAGTCACTAATTTTCTTCACCAAATAAACTTTTAGTTTATTTGATTTAAAACGACTTTAAACAAAAATTTTGATTTAAAGCCATGTTGTCAAATAAAGCATAAATTTATAGTTTGTGAAATTTTTTATTTCACCTTTTAGTAACTAAAAATATGTCATCCTTAATTTAAAATATAAATACTAATCAGAGAAGTAATTTAGATTTTAGTGTGAGGCGTTTGAAATTATTTATAATGTTTTTATATTATCATGGGGTTAATTATATTTTTTTAATGAAATTAATTATATTCTAATTTAAAATAATACCATAATAATAATAATAATAACAATAATAATAATTTTTTCGATAGAGTCATTGACTCCGTAGTGATGAATGTGGAGTCGGCCCTGTATTAATGGTTGGTGATTGTGTTCTCAGAATCTTCTCCAATCATAGACCACAAAGAAACACATAAAATTTACATGTTAACCATCTTATTCTTTATGACAAGAGACATTTAATTAAGATATATGAATATAATATGGTATAAAAATGTTAAAATGAAATGAACAAAAGTAAATTGCATATTAAAAAAATAACACCTTAAACATAAACAATAATAGGAAGCAGCAATGTTATAAATTTAAAAATAAAACTCATAAAAGTATCTAAAAAGTGATTTGAATAATTAAGATTCATATTTAATAGAATATAGAACACATTTCAAGTGATTCTTAATTATTTAAATTAATTTTTAAATAATTTTTTAAATTTTATTTTTAAATTTATGGTATTATTAAATAGGAAGTCGACAACTGACAACACAAATTAGCTTTTTCCAACAAAAGTTGATGTTATATGTGTGAATTGTGACACACACACACACGTATACATAATTTTGAAAAGACAGGGCATATTTAATCCAAGTTTTTAATTGATTACCATAAAAAAAAATAATGATGATTGCCTTGTCGGAAGCCACTCCTCCCTGGCTAATTCCAACGCAGGGGCTTTTCTCTAGTGTTGCGTGGGAATGGGTCACGACAATGTGCATGTCAAGACAATGTGCATTTTTCTTCATAAAAGGACAAAATTGGGGTGACTTAAAATCATTTTTTATAAATAATTTTAAATGAGCAATTATACTAAATTACATAATTACTTATTATTTAATTTTTTATTTTTACATAATTACTTATTTAAAATAAATATTATTTATACAAAAATTATAATATTTTTAACAAAATTATTACAAAAGTCGATAAGACATACAAATGATAAGTGAAAAGAACAACAAAAAAACAAGCAATAAATAAAAAAACTATAAGCATGGGAGTTGTCAAAAAAGACAACTGACTTTTTTTTTTCGTCTTAAAGTCACTTACTAAATAAGGACATAAAATACATTTCCTCAATGCTATTCCTTATATCGATGCTGATCTATTAAACATAAAATACATTTCTTCTATGGAATAGTATTATCGATGATTGGCTATGAGACTATTGAGATGGGATTGGACTATAAGAGAATAGAATAGTATTATATATATATATATATATATATATATATATTAGGAGAAGAAATTTAATCCTACTTAATTACTTTAAGCTTTTGAACGTAGGAATAAGACTATCCTACCCCTGCAATTGGTTGTGTAGTCCTGAAATTATAAGAGAATAAAATAAAATATTGAATGATTATTTTGCCGCTCTTTATTTGCGTTCAAGGGCAGTTGTGTACATCGTCATAGTTAATTCTACATTCATAATATTAACCAAACAACTGAATTATTTAATCATTGGTACTTATCTTTCATCCAATTAAATACAATTTGATACACAACAAACTACACTATTAATTCAATCTATAATAGTCCTGACAATCTAGATATATTATTAATTCTATGAATTTAATTCTTCATTTAAATATGGCCATACCGTATTATCTCACATAATATAATATCTAATCTAATGCCTCAAATTCTCTAATCAAACAACCCCCAGAGTTGGGAGCGGCTGGGAAGGACAAGGGCGACCCCGCCTCCCAAAATTTTGGAAATTAGAATCGTGTTAAATATATCAACTATACTTTTATATTATTATAATAAGAATACTCTTAATTTGGTGAAATTTTTTGTGATATTTTTATTTATTAAAAAATTCAACAAGTAATTTGATATTTTTATTGAGAAGTGTTTGGCAAAGTTTTAGCTTCTATTTTTAACTATAAGTTACAATCTATTTTAAACGCACACAACTTCTATTACAAATTATAACTATTTTTTCTTCTATTTATGTTATAAGTTACAATCTTTACCAAATACTCACAACTTTTACTACAAACTACAATCTATATGTAGAGATAAAAAATTGTACCTCCACATAATAATAAATATTTTCAATGAAGAAGACGAATCGAGTATCCGAGAACTTCAAAATTTTACAAAAAGATAGCACCGTTTAGCATTCGATCGGTGTTGACCAGTCAAAAACACTCCAATCCTTCAGTCAGCCAGAATATTATAATGTTTTTTGACATCTAAAGTGTAATTTTTTTGTTCAATATAATATATATGGTGTTCAATATAATAATAATAGTTGGACCTCCGATATTGATATATATCAATATATTGACTAAAAATATTCGATATCAATCAATTCGTATCTATATCACTAATAATATGTATTTCGAGATTTCAATTTAAAACAATGAATCCTGTAACCAAACAGTTGCACAAGAGCACAAACAAATATGCATCATCCAGATTCCAGACCAAGAAATAAGTATAGATAATCAAGTATTGTTCAAGGTCTATGTTAGCTATGGTAAGGCTAAAATATATTTTTATGGTGTTCATAGTTGGTTATTACAAAATATTTATCTTAGTTATCGGGGCTAGATTCATCATCTTCGACCTTTGCAAGACCTTGATATTTGTAGAAATGAGCACACACTAAATAGTAGCCAAAGTTGATTACCCCAAGCCCAAATAGTACCCAATACACGTTATCCATCCTCCCCTGATTTATATTATCCGGCAACCACCGCGTCACCCTCCGAACCAGACCCACCACAGCAGTGCCCAAAAAGAAGGCAACACCGGCAAACATGGACACCATTGCTGTCGACGTGCTTTTTAGTGACGCCGGAAACTCTTCGTAAAACAACGCAGCATTTCCGGGAAAGTGAAATGCTTCTCCGACGCCGACGAGGACTAGTTGCGGCACCAGCCAAAAGACGGACATTGGAACTATCGAGCCATTTTGGTTTTGGAGCCCGTGGGATCGAGCTATTTCGAGCCGCTTCGACTCCACCACCGCCGCCAAGGCCATGCTAGAGAAGCATATCACGTTGCCAACTCCTATTCGTTGCAGTGGCGGCGGAAATCGACCGGTGACGGTGAGGTTCTGCCATAAAGGAAACAAGAATCGGTCTAGCAGGACGATGGCGACGGAGGTGGAGACCAATACAAATACTATCATGGAGGCGGCTGGGATCTTGAAATGGGGGCCGAGGCGGCGGTCCATGGTGAGAGATTGAAGGGTTGCTAAGCTGGATTGTATTACGAGTGGAGTGTTTAATATGACTCCGGTTGACCACAGTGGGAACAACTTGATCAGAGTTTTGAGATCTTCTACTTGCTGCAATGTGCAAAGCTTCCACGAGTTTGCGACTGAGCCGTCTTCCCTGATGTCTCCTTCAGTTTTCAGAGCTGCGCGGTTCAGAAATCTACATATTGAAAATGCAAATTTTGGTTTCTAAGATCGTTTTGGACATTGAGAATTAGCTCAAAAGTTGACTATGGCATCCAAAATTGTAAATATAAGTCATTACTTATCACATCGATCGATACATATTAAAATTTTGAGACTCTAATATCGTTATTTACTATTATATCAGTTGATATTTTTTTATATCTATTGGTACATAATTATATTATCGATATGAATATATCTTTCGATACGGCGATATAAAACCTCATCACATCAAACCTGTGATTTTTCCTTCTTTTTTCAGAAAATTAAACTAATGAGGAAGAGCTATTGTTTTGCACCAAATCTGTGAAAAATATACACAATTTTATTAGATTCAAAAATGTGTACCAAATTCACTCTGAGCATATTCTGCGCCTTACTTAGAGTTAGTTGTGCAAACCGATTTAAGTTGATTTTTTTAACTTTAAATCGCTTTAAGCCTTTTAAATTAAAAAAGTCAATAAATTTGTTTTCTTGAGATATATGTAATTTTTAAGCTAAAGATTTAAAATGGCTTTAAGTCATAAAGTAAAAAATATTGTTTAAAGTTATAATGTTTTAAAATTTATTTGTAAAAAAATTTATATATATATATATATATATATATCTTGTTTTGACGATAAAATTTTAAAAATATATTTTTTATAAAAAAAAATAGATGTATATAATAAAAGTTATAATATTTTTAAAAAATATAAAAATATTATGTAAAAAAAAGACTAAAAGCTTTTAAATTGCAAAACGAGACTTTTTAATTTTTTGGACTTTTAAACGAAAAGGCAAAAAATTAGCTTTAAGCCGATTGCCAAGCAAGAGCTTAATTTAACTTTGTTTTGAATAGATTTTTTTGTGAAACTAGTTATAAGTTTTTATAATAAGTTATGTACTTCTCTAATTTTAATTAATTTTTTATACTTCTTTAAATTTATCCTCTTTCAGTGTAGCCGCCAATTTTTTTTTTCTGATTCATTATTTGGTTATTATTTTTCTTCCACGGTATTCTAAACGTAATAGCTAGGGTAATAGTATAGTGCACTGCACCCACAATTTGGGTGCACATCGTATCCACTCTTACTAAGTTTCAAATTTGTATAACAAAAGTTAAAATTGAGATAATTAAAAATCAAAATTGAAATAACTACATACGAATTCAAATTTTTCATAATTAATGCTAAGGTTAAAATAACCAAAAAAATAAAATTGTAATAGTCAAAAATTAAAATTAAAATTAAAATACTTAAAATTTGCACACCATAACAAATTAAAGTACTCAGTAAAACTTAAAATAGTCATAACTAAGCATTAAATTACAATAACAAAAATCTTAAATTATTATAACCAAAATTAAAATAAAAAATAATCAAAGAGTGCATACCTTAGAATTTTTATAATAACTAATTGGAGGTATAACAAAACTGGGACCCTTTTTTTTTTTTTAAAAAAAATGGAGACCCAAAGCATTTGCTTTATTGGCTTTAAGCAAAGGTCGGCTTTGCAAGTGAGAAATCAAAGCTTTGAACTTTGCTCCTCAGCTGTCAGAGGCGTTCTAAGTTTTGTAACCTACCATCAGTGTTCTAAATCATAGCACCAGAATAATTATTTAGTGTTAGGTCTTTATATCAGTAGTAACACTGATGTATTTGTATAGTAATAAATATCGATATATGTATCAAAAGTTTAAAATTTCACGAATATTTAAAGCCCTGCCTATTCATTATTGTTGATAAGAAATTTGGAAATGTAATGTAAAAGCAACTGAAATTCTTACTTGAAACTTTTGGTAGGTGTTGGGGCAACCATGGTGGACACTTCATCGTGAGTTTTGTTGTAATAATCTTCACTTCTGACGGAAAGCAAGATGTTTCTCTTTCGGAGAGCCGCGACGGCAACGCGAGCTAGGCCAACGAACGGGCTCCCTTGGGGCCTAACGCGGCGGTAGAAACGGCTCCCAAGAAAGAAAATGGCTAAGCCAAATCCATTAGCAGCTGCGCAGAGACCAAACCCCCACCCCCAACTCACGTCTTGGACATAGACGATTACGGTGGAGCTTATTGCGGCGGAGAAGTAGAAGGTGCAGCTGAACCAGTTAAAGTAAGTTGCATGGTGCTTGGGGCCGTCAAACTGGTCGGCTCCCAGCGTCCCCAGAGTGAAGCGGGTGCCTCCCACCCCTATTATTATAAGTGTAATAGCCAGATATACTACTGCAAATTGGGTTTTTGATGGAGTGATACAGAAGCTTGATCCATTTTCACATGGAGGAGGCCTGAGGGACTCCACTGTCGCACTTAGGACTAGAAGAGCTGTACCCTACAAGTCCCCCAAAAAAAAAGAATAATAAAAAGAAAAATGTATTAAATTTGAATACGTCCTTTTCGCATGAGATATGTCCGACAATTGTGGAAGTCCTAACCCACCAGAAAGTAGTGCGTTTGGGTAGTGAGTTTACATGAAGATCCCATATCCCAAAATATATATATATTTATGTACATATATATATATATATATGTGTGTGTATTAGTTATAATATATTAAAAATTATTTAATATATTTTAAAAATTTTATGACTCGAAATTATTACATAATTCAACTGTCTTTAAGTCACTTTAAGTTACTTTAAGCCAAATAATTAAAAACTCTTTTAGTAAGTTTTATGGGTGAATTGAAGTCAAAAAATAATAAAAAAATAAACTTTGGGTCTTTAAGCCAAATAATTAAAAACTCCTTTAGTAAGTTTTATGGGTGATTTGAAGTCAAAAAATAATAAGAAAATAAACTTTGGATCTTTGGATTAAAGTGACTTTTAGTTTTTTTATTTTTATATAATTTATATTTAATATTGATCCTGTTTGATATATCTTTACAAAAAAGTTATAAAAATATAATTTTTATAAAAAATCGAATACATATAATAAAGGTTAAGAAGTTTTAGGTTAATAAATAAAAAAGAAATGGATAAAAAAAAAGGCTAATAAAGCCTATAAAAAAGGGCAAAAGAATGAGATTTGCAAACAAGGCTTAAAGCTTGTTTGGGTTTTAAGCAAAAAGACTTCAAGCCCAGTTTAAAAGAAAGAGTCAAATGAAAAGTGTATAAATATTGGTACAAAATATATTAATATTTGTAAAAATGATAATAATTCTTAATACATTTTTGAAAGACTTATTATTTTTTTAGGTTTTTTTTTTATATCTTAGCGCATCTGAGCCAATTTACGTGCACCTTAACTAATTTATAAAAAATTAATCTCACTCTTAACTAATAAGAATTCAATTAAAATTGAGATAAAACTCTGTATAAACCTAACCCACAAAGATTAATAAAACCGATGAGGTTTTAAATTTAAAATCTTATAGGAAATAAATTCCCAAATTCCACCGTTCGCCACTAGACCAATGCTTAATTTCGTTCTTCTATAGTATTAAAAACTTAGAGATACGTGCATTCACATATTTAGGCCTTGTTTGGCAATTGAATTTAAAATAGACTTTTTATCTTTTTGTTTAAAAATAAAAAAAATTAAAAAATCTCGTTTGAGAACCTAAAGCTTTTAACCTATTAGTCTTTTATCTTTTTTTTACATACAGTTTTATGATATTTTTTAGAAATATTATAAATTTTATTTTACGAATTTATTTTTTTAT
>JAOTRH010077783.1:0-17407 GCA_034768845.1 Heliamphora exappendiculata
AAAAAATGATACAGTACCTACAGGCCATGTGAGATATACTTGTATCATTAAGATTTACATGTATCACTTATCTAATTATGTATCATATTTTTTCGTGAATTTTGTTGTGTAGCTTTCATTTGGACAGAGTAGTCATAGAGAACCCAATAATTATGATGCGCAAATATAATGGTGTGACTGTTGGAATTCGCATATATCGTAGTTGGATATATAATATGCTGGTACGTTGTGTGCAGTGCAAATGGAACAATATTGGTATTGGGTCGATATCAATGAGATATTCATTACCGGGGTACTCCAATTGCATGCTCGATAATGACAAAGATTTACAAAAATTGTTTGCATTGGTCATGTCGAAGGGGTTGGATATGGTGGATGTTGCAGTTCAGGATTGTAGTAGTATCGAAGATGGGAACGGCAAGGTAGATGAACATAGTGGTTGCTTAGTTAGTGAAATTAGTATGCAAGATGCGCAAGAAGAATGGATGTTGGACCACGAGAAAAGCACTGAAATAATATCATCACTTGTTTCACACCCAAAGAAGGTGCTCTTATCTGCTCTTTGGGCGAGAGGAATTACCGATGTGGGACAGAAGTTTGAAGGTGGCACAAGATAGTTTCGTACTGTTTTATGTAAGTCTGTCATTAAGTGTGATTTTTAGTTTGTATACGTAAAAAATGATAATATATGCATTTCTACTCATTGCCGTTATAAAAACCGTGGTTGCGAGTGGATGGTTAATGCAAGGGTTTTGGCAGCGAATGGTTTTTGCTACATAAAAAAGCTAAACAATGTTCATACATGTGGGTCAGCAGTCCACACAGCTAAAAACCCTCGTTTGACATCTATATTGGTGGGTAATTTGATTGGTGAAGATGTACGTTCCAAACCATTATCTCGACCAATAGATATTGTTGGTGAGTTTAAATCAACGTATGGTCTGGATATTAGTTATCATCAAGCTTGGATGGATGTTTAAAAGGCTAGGGGTGAAATTTTTGGTGACTTTTCAACTTCATTCGGTCAACTTCGATGGTATATATCAAATATATCAAATATATCCAAAACCCTTAGCAAAACCTGTTTCATAAACTGTTTCATAATATATCAAATATACCTAACGTATCAACCCTTAGCAAAAATGTTTATAAACCATTGTAATATGTTATAAAGTACAAATCAGTCAAGGCTCTCTCTTAACATTCTTATTCCATGAACGTGTTAGGTCACTAATGAACTCGTGGATAAACTCTACTCGTATCCGTTGGCACATATCTATCGATAGAACTCTTTCTACTGACTCATTCAACACATGCTGTTGAATGATGTAGCAAACGACAACACCACAATCTAACCTACAAAATGTCAATATATACAAAGTACAAATTAGTCAAGAATATAATGTAACAACACCCCATCAATATTAGTAAATGATGACTAAAATGAAACAAATTTAGCAGTTGACAAATATTAGTGTTGCGTACGATCCACTCTGTTATTGTGGGCAGGCATTAATTGGTACAAGCTCTTGGCTGTGATCTTGCGTCAAGAGTTCAAAACTGACAATGCTTATGTATTCAGCTACATAAGACTTCTACATTTTGTATGATATACGATTATCAACACACTCCATATTAACAATTATATTCATACAAATCATTAAAATATTGTAGTTGTTTTAATTACCAATTCACCCGAAATATCCATATGTGGATCATGGCCTCTCGGTTTCATCGGGTTGTAATGGTACCAACGACCCGCCTCATGGTCATAAACTAGCAACGTCCAATGATTTGTATGATGCAAGGGGAAAAGTAGGAAACGTTCCATGAAGGCTCGTGTCATGTGGAATTGCAAGTTCAGTGACCTTTCTCCAGGCTTCTTGGGGCTTAATAATTGCTAGCATTGACATAATAGTTTGTTTTTCAACATAAAATGAAAATGCTTTGATTCAAATACAATAATGAAGCAGACGATATTTTAGTTACTTCTTACGTATGTTAGGCTAGAGAAAATATAACAATTATCACCAATTTCCCCATGCAATTTAACTTTCAATGTATCTTGTGGCACTTGTCTACACTTGCTTATAAGTACCTCAACGTATCCATCAATGACCTATGTAGTTAATCAGTAAGATTAAGTTGTATCATACTGTCTAAATTTAACAATAGAAATTAGGTAAATAAATTTTTATTTTCTTTTCACAATAGAAATACTTACATTGCTTGAAATATCCGATTCCATCAACAAGTATCTGATGTTTTCTGTAAACACACAAGTTCCATGGTCATCCCTCTCCCACACACATACACTGCAAACACACAAGTTCCATGGTCATCCCTCTCCCACACACATACACTGCAAATGTTTGTTCCTTTGATTAGTTCAATTTATATTAATAAATATTCATATGGAATATTATTTTTGGAATGGCGTATCATTTGTAAGATACTAACCCGTGTTCTTCCATTTCCCATATGCGCAATATTTTTTGTTAATCTTCCTTTTCCAACAAAAGATACACAATTTGATTATGTACAAATGTTAGAGGCTTCAACTTTTTACCAACTGGTTCACCACTTTCTGTCTCAACTTCAACATCTACCAAAACTTGATTGCTTGTTCCTTCGCTCTTCATCCGTCTCTTGGTCTTTCGTTTCTGTCCCTTATATGTGTATTAAGGTAATATTTTCAACTTTCTGTTCTTTCCCTTGATATTTCTAACCATTGAACTTGGTTCAGTGACTGCCAAGTTTTGGGATTTCTCTGCTCTAGCTGCTTGCGTTATCTCATGAACCGCCATCTTTTCCACCACCTTTGTTAAGTTATCTATCTTCTCTTTAAGGGATGATATTACCTCGTCACGCTTCTTCACTGCTTTATTCAACTGCAACACTGTTTCTACAACTCAATTATTAAGGTTTCATTCATCGCTTCATTCACCATTTCATTGTTTACTGTTGAATAGTCCTTCTCAGCGTCACTTACTCTGGGACTGATGTTCTCCCCAAGTTCTGCTTCATTGTAAATATCTTCCAATCCATCATCCTCAAACTCAGTGGCCAACTCAATCCCAGCCACTGTGCCGTGACCTTCCTGATCCTCAAACTGTTGTTCAACATTAATGTGTTTTGCTTCTTCAGTTTTATTAGCTCTGTCCTCCTCTTCAATGTTCAAAGTGCCTTGAACTCGAATTTTCTTCATTCTTCTATTGATTTTTTTCAACTCGTACTCTGTCGGCAGTAGCTCTTTGATTGATATCTAGAAGATTTAATTGAACAAGTTACTTTAACAACAATGTTGAAAACATATGAAAAAAGATTAGTAAAGTTGAAGGTAAGTATGTTTTCAGCAACGATTCTCAAGGGTGAACAAGTATAATAACAATGATATTATTCCATATATGCCATGAAACAAAACCCATCCCATACGACAATAACTTATAATTATTCAATGATGCCATTTAATGATACATAGATGGACACAATTTTGAATGATGCAAATGGCAATAAATGAAACACATTTCACGCATTCACATTTGTAAAACACAGTTACACACATTTGTACACCAACATCGGTAAATCCCATTTCAAATCCCATTTTAAAGTCTCAATTTAGTATGCAAATACCTCGTTCCTTGATATTGTGGATATGGACCTATCCTTCATTTTTGCCTCCATCATCGGCAAATCCCATTTAGAAATTTGGAAAATGCATCGAATTGATGCATGCTCACATAGCCAGTACTACAATAGATTTTGAATTAAAAACATGGTTATCAAATGTATCATTACATATAACTGAAGCTGAGAAGATATATAGAAACTTATAATGTTAGCATTACCAGTAATGCCATGACACATCCGGTTACTTTTCTAAGTGTACGGTAATTGCTCCTAATAGATGTCATTAGCGTGGTATGAATAGCTTCAGCCCAGTCATAACTACGCATCAATCTAATATTCTCCAAGTAAGTTAGGTACACCCACCCCACTGTAGTGCCCGATGTACAAAAAAATAGGGTTAGGAACATGTACGTGCACAATGTCCTAACGATGTCATCAATGTCGTCTTGGGCTGTGCCCGCAACCACTTCTTCTAATATCATTTTTAGTACCGGGCCCGTAAGTCGTCTTGCGTTTTGGCACCTACGTCGTCTGTATGTCGTCAACTCTTTAGCATATTGTGACAAATTCATCCCTATGACCACAAATTTATGCATGTATTATGAAATGATACATGTAAAATTAGATGGTACGCTCTATACTATTTCATTGGTTCAAAGAAAATGGTGGCAAGTTACAATTGTGTTCTATATTGTAATAAAGGAAAACAAAACATCAAGTAACATTTAGGTAACAATGAACAACGATATCCAAAATGATGACTTCTTTAACAAATGGGGTCCAAGTATACTATGGTAATTATTTAAAAAATTACGATACTTAAATTTGATGAAAATACATTAGATACAAACTGCAATGCGAGACCAACTAATCAAAGATAAGAAACATATGTGTACTTTGTTCTCCACATACTATCCCAAAAATTAGCTTGATTTCCCCTTTGGTGAATGGGATTGCTACACGATCAATTTTAAACTTATTGCTTGCTGGATCGTACGACTTGTTAATGTTGGCAACAACATTGTCATACTTGCGGCATTTTGCAATCGACAACTTGTTCTTTCGTAGTGCATCAAACAAGTACCAAAATGGTGTCTTCTTCATTGCAGTAACATGCTCTTACCAAAAGATTTGCACTTGCAAGGAATTTGATTAAACCACCAAGGTGTGAACAGTACAACTTGTAGTATCCACTCTCCTTTTTCGTCGTATCCATATTTGTATTATTCTTTGTTTTAGATGTCATTGTATTAGTATAGCGCACCACCTCTGTAGATGTGATGGATGCTGCAAAAAAAATACACGTCGAAGGTTATAATGATACACATTTTCACATGACCGACATTATTATTTTTTCTGAAAAACAATCCAATTGGAACAATGGAACATAGCTAAAAATTCAATCAAATGTCCAAAGTAGCTTATATTTGATACTGCTAAGAATGCAACAAGACCATGTTTCAACCAAAATAATCAAAATGAAATAATTGAAATTATGCACAACAATATGCAAAAATGATGCACAACAGTATGATCTCGTGTCGTTGTCAAAATCTTTACTTATTTACTTAAAATTGAATCAAATGTCCAAAATAGCATTAAACTAAAAATGATACGTATACAACATTATTAGTTTTTGGAAAAAAATACATCTCTATGTAAATGAATTGTGAAATCGATATGTAGCAAGACCGCAATAAATCATATATAAATCAAAAATGAAATGAATGGAAGTAAAATGAAGCAAGACAATCTCCATGTAAAAAAAAAATCAAAACAACCATGTGTATGCAATATGAAGCAAAACAAAAAGTTGAAATGTGGCTCTAATGTCCAAAATGAATCACGTGTGAATCAATAATTGACCTGATATTAAAATGAAACATTATTAGGCAAATGAAAATGAAGCAATACCACAACCTTGTCTACAAAATATGAAGGAAAACCATAGTCTAAATTTTTCATAATGAATCAGCTTCCCAATAACTTAAATTTAAGGACATTTGTCATGTGTGTGGTTTTTTAGAGAATGATTAGAAAAAGGCATACATATGGACTCAAATTAGATGACATAGTAGGGACTACACAAGAGTCTAAATGTGATTCAAAATGTCCTTAATGAATCATACTTGAATTCAAAATGAAGCAAATGGTAGTTAAGCGAATCAATAATGTGCAGAATGAAACAAAAATACATATTAAACCAAAAATGAAGCAAAGTTAAACAAAATTGCAGACAGCACACCAAGAATATAGCAAAACCACACCCCTGTACAAAAACAGAGCAGAACAACAACGGGTTTGAATCAAGTTACAAACATTTTAAAAAATGAATCGTATGTTCATAAGCTAAATATGAAGCAAACCCATACCTCTGTCTACAAACCGAATCATTTTTTAATCGAATGATACATAATGAAGCAAAATTAATTGATTTTTTGCAAAATAATACAAAAATGAAACTAATTGAAACAAATCAAAATGAAATCATGTCAAATAAAAAATCAGGTAAAATGACGTATACACCTAACTAGGGAAAAGAGTTTGAATGTGTATCATAAATATATAAAATAGGTGTATTACCTTTTGAATGTGAAGTAGATGCTAGCCTCACTGATTTGTGATACACATTTGAGCACATGTGAATCAAAATGAAACACACTTGAGCACAATTAGTTGATTTCATGAAAACAGAAAAGGAAATGAAACATAGTGAAACAAACCAAAATGAAACTATGGGAAATCCAAAATCAATGGAAATGGCGAATACATCAAATCATAAATCAATCAAAATGAAGCAAATAAACTAGCATCAAATATACGCAGTTTAACGTCGAAGAATGAAGCAGAACCGTAAGATTTTTTTCAAAAGAATGAAACCCATGTTTTAATTCAGGGATTTGATTTGGGCTTTTCAACCAAAATGAACCATAATGAACCAAAATGAACCAAATAGTACCTATACGATACGGATTTCAACCATTATCACACCGTGTAGCAACAATGAAGCAAAACCCTAAACTAAAATGATACAAAAATCTATCGTGGCCACGCCGTTTAATAACAATGAAGCAAAATCCTGAACTCATTACTGATACGGTTCATAATGATACGAAGATTATTTTTACCTTTCGAATTAGTGGAGCATGACAGCCTATGTGATTTTCAACGCTGTTATAGATGTTTGTTCTGCAAATTCACATCCCGAACGGAATCGATATCCAAGGATCCACTCTTCTCAAGTTGTTTCTAATATCTCGGAGGCTATGATGGATGAAGATCTACATGATTTCGTTTTTGAACCATTTGGAGCAGCAAAATTGGTATCCGTAGGTTAGATCAAATAAAATCCCTGATTTTTCAAAGCCGTTGAAGAAATCGTAAACGTGAATGCTTCAGAGGCGCAAACACAGATTGAATATAAGGGCATTCTCAGAATAAACATTCAAAAAAGGACCTATCAGTAAATTGAACTAAAATTAGCACCTAATTGTAAAAAGAAGCATGAAATGGGACTTTTGTTAAAATTACCCTAAATAATATAGAAACCACACAAATCGAAAATAAACAAACACACGAAACAGTGGGTTTTATGTGAAAAACTTCAAACCGTATAAAAATTACGGGACCAATTTAGGTCCAAGAATAATCAAGTACTATAAAAACTGTTGGTTACAAGAAATCATACAAACCCTGTTGAATCGACAACCTACGGCAGTAAGCCTAATTTGTCGAATTCACGTACACCAATCCCGTGCTCAACTATCATTGAAATCCACCATCGGACTTCAACTACTGACGGAGTCCACCACCAAACTTCAACCCTTGAAAATTCACTCAAGAAACTCTACGAACTGGAATAAATGTTGAAGGTTTTGTTTGCATTATGATAACCTTGAAGGTAGTGAGATTATAAAATCAAAACTCCAAAGACATTCTTCAATTTGGCACTTAGGAAGCTTTGGAGTATATCAATCAATAAAGAGGCAACCTTGGTGGTTAGAGATTTTGATAAATCTATGAGGCACCTTTAATAAAACCTTAGCAGCCCCTTTTATATCTCAGCCCCCAAAGGCCTAGCTGTTAGCAGCAAAAATTAAAGCTAACTCGCGAGCGAAGGACCACTCGAGCGGTCTTTAAATTGATCGAGCAATCTTGACCAACTCATAGCTTTTTTGTAGTTTCGGTACTGTTTTTCACTGTTTTGCCGCATTTCTTGTAAGCTGTTGCAACCTATAAAAACTTAACTTATAAGAAAACAAGTGTCAAATATCAAAGAATAAGATATGAATAATTTGTGTCAAATTTTTCAAACAATAAAGAATTAAACTAAACGTCTAATATCATAATTGTAGCTGTATGCCTAAAAGCAAAAAATGTCCATACCTTTTGGACAAAAGCCAAAAGAGAAAAAGAAAAAAATTATCAATCAAACACTTAGAGATTTAAACTTCTTATCTTTCCTTGACTTTAAATAAAAAGGTAAAAAAATTAGCTTCAAGTCTATTGCCAAACAAGCAATTAGCCTATGTTTGATCTAAAAAATGTAATAGCTTTTGTTTGGAGTTTCTTTTTTTGTCTTTTTTGAATTTTTTTTCTATTTTGATTTAAATTTTTTACTTTTTTTATTCCTCGTGACGAGTGAAATCTAAAAAATATGTCTGTTTGAGCCAAACTTAATTTTTTTTTACTAAAGACGAAACATAAGTATACAAAAAGCTAGATCAAACAAGTGGAATACTACTAATAACTTTGGATTAATTATTTTGAGCCGTATTGTTAGGCATTTTATTTAAGTTATTGTACCAGTAGTCTACTTTGGTAATTAGAAATAGTATCAAAGCCAATCATAATCTTGTGAAGAGCTTCATGTCGATAAATAGAAAAGTAAAGGATCTAGAGATATAGAAGTTCAGAAGTTGCATACCTTGTGCATGTTAATTAATTGCTCTGTGTGCACTATGTTGGAGGTAAATTGTCAAGATCATTGATTTATATACGATTTTTCAAAAAATAAAACCAGACGAGCAATTGCTAAAACAAGTTTCAGATAAAACTTTTTGATGTTGAACAATCAAAATAAAAATCTGTGTCACTACAGTTAATTTAGATAAACACCACTTGGCCGATTCTTCAATTACGAACTTTGATTTTTCGAGTTGAAGCTCTGGACAAACCTTTTACTGTATTTTTTATGCGATTCTCGAACATAGTATGAGTTACGATTCTTCAAGAGCTGGTACCGGCAGAACCTAGGCAACTTTAATCTTGAAAGACAACTTATGAATTTAGTTTATTCTACCCATATATTTATAGGGTTATAGTAGGGACCTGTAGAGTCATTATGACAAAAACTTCTAGTGTGACCTAAATACCCTTCCAGCGGTTTCTGCAAATATCAAACCTCTCAGCGGTTTCTGTAATTATGAAAATCTTATAGCGATTTATGCGATTTTTATAAAACACTAAATTACAGTTCATACCACTAAAAAATTGTAACTGCACTATTAACTATAATTTTAAGATCAATTTGCATTGAGCTCTTGTTATTAAATATTTAACTCATCTCCCCACATTAAGATATTTGAAACTCGCTAATTAAATTTAATTATTGACAATTTAATTTAATCAACATTTTTAAAATTTTTTAAACACTTTCGCTTAACTTATTTGACTGCTGGATAATTAAATTCGTCTGCAGGATTTGGTTCAGTCAAAACTTATATGTTTCCTTAAGGGGGTATCGCCAATCCCGAACAACCGGGACATTGATTCTATCAATAATTAATATTCACCATATAATTAATACCGTTATCCAACTCACCGGGATTATAAACCCATAAAAGATCGCACCATTTAATGAATCAAAATAACGAATATTAAATATACGCAAATAATAATTATTTCGGAATTAAGAGGCGCATAAGCACTCATAATAACTTTGGGTGTAAATTAATTTATATATAGTCTGTATAAAATTAATTATTACAATGTGGTCCTGTTCAATACACATAAAGAGTACTAGCACAATGAGTCAGAACAATAGACGACGCTATTATCTGTTCCCCATAATCATGGCAGGCCTACTAAAAATCTGTGTTACAATTGTACCGATAGTTTGTACAATTCTATCTAAACTGTAAACAACAACTTATATTCTGCAAAAATCTATAATCTGGTCTTTTGTGTGCAAGCCATACTCTACACACCATAATAAATATTGTACAGAATAAAGAACATCTATGCATAACATTAAAATAAATGATATTGCATACATTACTCATTAAGATTCTCATAAAATAGAAAAATAATTTTATTAAAAATTAAATTAAATATTAAAACCAACAAAATTCATGATTTTTAGTATACAACCTCGACACACTAATAAGTTGATATCCATGATCAATCTCGACTAAGGAAAAAACTTCGACCACATGATAAGGATGTCACGTATTTAAATAGAGAATATCTTCATACTCCATTTTATGTCGGTGTGAGAGAAAATTAGTTTGATATAAATAGAAACAAGTGGAATATTACTAATAACTTAGGTTTAAGCGTACTTGAGCCGTGTTATTAGATAATTTGTACAGTCAGAGCCAACTCTAGTACTATGAAGGGTTTTATATTGATGTGAATAGAACAGTAGAGACTCCGAAGATGTAGAAATTCAAAAGTTGTATACTTTGTGCACCCTAGTTAACTATTTTGTATCCATTAATAGGTTTATATCTGCAATATCAACTAGGGAAAGAATCTCGGCCGCACGACAAAGATGTCGCGTATTTGAGCTGGTGGAAAATTTTTTAATTCCCTAACTCACATCGATGAAAAATAAAAAATTAATTTGATATAAATAGAAACAAGTGAGATATTACTAATAACTTAGATTTCAGTATTTTAAGTCACGTTTATTAGTGTTTTTATTTAAGTTATTAAGTTAATAGTCCATTTGGATATTAGACGGTGTATGTTGATGAGATTGATACTTTGTATTCACTTATAGGTTGTTATTCAAAATTTCAATTAAGAAAAAAATCTCGGCCAAACAACAAGGATGCCGCATAATTGAGTTGAAAAAATTGTAATATTTTATTCCAAATCGTTGGGAGATTAAAAATTAGTCTAATATATGTAGAAAGAAACATAATATTACTAATAATTTGAGTTTAAGCATTTTGAATTATATTGTTAGGCTCTTTACTCAAATTATTAAATTACTAGTTCATTTGTATCGCTACAGTACTTTATCTAATTTATAGCATATATGGATTACAAAATTCATAACATAATTCTACTTTCTTCATAAATTAACTAGGGTGTTTGTTGTTTGAAATTATAAACTTCTAAGTTATAATTAAAAAGATGTAATTAAGATTTTAAATAAAAGTTACAAATATTTATTAAAGATGTAAACTTGTACCTTAAAATAGTAATTATGTATTTATTTGTTTAGAAGCGAAAAGTTATAAACAAAAAATTATAAGAATACTTGTTTAAATATTTTTAACTTTTTATTAAATTACAAATTAAAAGTTATGATTCAAGTAAAAACAAACACTCTTAATATGTAACAAAATTTTGAAAACATAGCCCACAATCTCATGGTTATGGAAAAATTGAGAAATCATTCAATCCCAAAGGTGGAGCCACAAGTTTTGTAAGAGTTACAAGTCATACAAGATTCATCCTTAAAAATAGAGGGTGTTAACATAATTGGGTAACTTTCAAAGCAAAACTTAGTGCCAGCAAGAAGGGCTAGCAATTTTATTCTCTGTCGGTTTTATCCTTGCATTTTTTGCTATGTTATATGTAAATTTTTTCTGTCCATGATAACAAAAGAGGTAGGGATGGTGTTTACTTTCCTGCTTCATTTTTTTGATTATATAAAATAGTTTTTTAAAATATTTATGTATAAATTATATATTCTATAAATATAATAAATTTAAAATATTAAAATATTATATTTATATTTATTTATTTTTATATTATTTGTTTTTAATTATATTAAAATCTTCAACTAGTATTTTATATTTATTATCTATAACTATTATTAATATTACTTTTTAAAATTTTAAAAATTATTTTCCAAATATTTTCATTCTATTCCATTTCTGTTACTTTATTAATATTTATCTCTGTCTTTACCCGATCTAATAGAGATTAGGAATGAAGAAACTCATCACCAACCCTACCTTTCCTTTCTGTTTTTATTAGTATTATTTTTTTATCTCAATCAACTAAAAAACAAAAAATAAATGAACTCATTATCAATACCGCCGCACCTCATCCCTACCACCAAGTTGACCACAGACATTGAGTAATTTGTAAGTCAAAATCACACCTTTAGCAAAGCAAACCACACATTTTGGTGCTGAAATTGTACATGAACACAGTGTGATAGAGATGTGCCAAATGGCACATATACAAGCCTAATACGTGTACATGCACAATCCTAAAATAAGTACCAATACTTACAGATTCCACTCTACAAGGAAGCTCACACGCGAAACTTAAATTTAGATGCGACACAAACAATCTTCTTCTTTTTTCTTTTTCTTTTTTTTCCCTGTACTTTCACACAATTGGATAGGAAGCTTCCATGGCAATTCCGCAAAGACCTTCCTTCGCAGCAACACCTCTTTTCATCCTTATATATCCATTCTCACCCCAATCAGCGCCCCACGAATTCTTAACCAACCAATACTTCGTCCCGTTGGCGGCCGTCCCGTATCCGACGGCGGTGACACCGTGGTCGAGGCTCGTCCCGCACGGCCCGGAGAAGACGCCGCCGGAGTAGAATTGGAATTCGTATCCGCCGGCATCAATGGCGACGGAAACCGGATGGTTGGCCACCGCCCGCAGCAGAGCCGCCTCGCTGTTCGACGGCACGTCTTCGTACCCGGTGATCTTGGCGGATGCCCGCGCCGCCGCCTTCTTGGTTTTGCAATAGCCGTCTTCTCCGGCGTAAGGGTAGTTAGTCTCCGTCGTGAGGCCTTTGTTTTGCTTAATGAATTCGAAGGCGTTGTCCATGAGACCGCCGTCGCAGCCCAGGTCGTCACCACGGACGTCGCAGTCCACGAGCTCCTGCTCGGACAGTGATATTAGGTTTCCGGTCTTGAGGTGGGTGATGGCTTCCATGGCCGCCACTGCTGAAAATGCCCAGCAACATCCTAGGTAGATGACGACATTAAAAAAATACATTCATTTTTTAATAAATAGAAACCAAAATGTCTAATATGTGTTTACATAAATAAAAAAAAATACCTTTTTTTATAGTAGCTTTTTAATATATTTTTTTTGCTAAAATGTCTAATATGTCTTTACATAGATATAAAGATAGAAAAATACAAAAAATAATTGGTCTATCCCAAGTAGCATATGCCGGCATGATAAACTGAGTAATTATTCCATATTTCTAGAATACTATGTGATAAATTCACATAGTATTTTTATTTAATTTAGTATCGATAAATTTTAAAGTAGAGACATATTGACTGGTCTTTATTAGATAATTAAAAAATAAATAGTAATTCAAATTATATAAGTTATAATTATTTATTTATAAAAAATACTACGTACTATTACCTACATAATACTCTAAAAGTGCCTAATAATTTTCCCAATATACCTTAAGCAATCATATTCATCTCGTTTTTAGCAAAGTTAATATTATTTTCTCATGTAAAAATTTGTAATTATCAATTAATTTTAAAGACAAAGATTGCGCGTCTGTTAATTTCATAGGTTACATCTTTGTCCGTTATATTATTTGTCTTCTTCATTAGTTTATAATATTTTTATTTTAATATTATTTTATTTTTAAAAAATATAATTATTTAAAATTTTATTCTAACATCCACATAATACTCACAAACTATTATTGAATAATTGTTTGCGCTTGCTTCCCAATAATTCCCCTCTCAAATCTTCTCATGACAATTGAAAGTTTGTTTGACTGTTAACCTTAAAGTCTCAAAATTAATTAAAGTTTGCGCAAACTCGTCTAAACATCAGCTCTTCTCAACCAAAAAAAAATTCTATTGAATATGCCCTCATTTGTCAATAAGTTTAAAGTTGGTTTTTTTGCCTTTTTATTTAAAAACTAAAAAATCCAAAAAAGCTTGGCTTTTCAATTTAAAAGTTTTTAACTTTTTTATTTTTTACATAAATTTTTATATTTTTTAAAAATATCATAACTTATATTAAACACATCTATTTTTTATAAAAATTATATTTTTAAAAATTTTTCATCAAAATCTATAAAATAAAATCTATATTGAATATAAAATTATCTAAAAATAATTTTCAAAAAATTATAGTAATTTTAAGTAAAATTTTTTTGTCTTTTAACTTAAAATCACTTTAAGCATTTGGCTTAAAAATCACCCATATTTCAATTATTTTTTTATTTTATTTTTTGACTTAAAGTGATTTAAAATTAAAAAATCAATTTAAAAATTTAAAATAATTTAAAATTAAAAAATTGATTTAAAACTAATTGCCAAACGAAGTCTAATTATCCAAAAAGGTACATATCTATCCTATTGATGCTTACCACACCGCCCTTGGTCCTTGACAGAGGTAACGGCACCTTTGTTTCGCCAGTCCATAGTATCTGCCACGGAAGTTACATTTGAATACCGAAAAGATGTCTGTTTTGAGACAGACACGGATTTGGTCGATTTCCTCTTGTAACCATTGCGAGAAGCCCGAAACTCGTCGTTGGTCAGGTCCGCAAATTGATTCATGCCGAGGCTGTACCCTCGGTCGACACCGGCATTGTTGAAGGCGTCGATGCGTCCGACGTTGTCCTTGAATATCTGAAACCGGGCGTCCATCTCGTCTGCGTCCTTGTAAACTCGTCCGTGGCGCGCCATCCACTGCTGGTGCCTTTCGAGCATGGATTCCTCGTCGGCGGCGAGGAGAAGGCGAGACGAAGCTAGTTGAGAGGGGAGGAGGAGGAGGAGGAGGAGTACAAAGACAAAGAACATGGTCAAGAACAACGTTAGAGAAGCCATGGTAATTGGTAGTAACTGTACTAGGTACGTACAAATACTATGTAATAAGATAGATAGGGTTGTGGAAGTCAGTTTGTGGTTGGGTTAGTGATTACTAGACTTTGCATGGGTGATGTTTTATAGGCAAAGATTCCGATAACAGGCCCCATCAATCGATAACTGGCACCGGGCATTGTACAACTCCAATTATTATAAAATATTAAAAATTAATGACAGAAAAAAAAAAAAGACTGGACAGAAAACACAGATTTGGAAAGACTGAACAGTTACATACTAATTTGTAAAAAAACAGAGAGAAAATAGGCAATTAAAGGTTCAATATTGTGGAACACTAAATGGGTATTTCATTTGTATAATAGTATAGATGTTACCGTGATTACGCCTTGTTTGGAATAATTATTTATTTATTTAATTAATGATTTTGTTTATTTTTATTTTTAATAATTTTTTTTTATTATTTAGTTAAACTATTATATTTTTCGACTCGTAATTAGACGAGTCGAAAAAATAAAATTTTTTAATTAAAATATAAAAAAAATCAAAAATAATAAAAATAAATCAATAAGCTAAATTTTATATTATTTAATTTTTCCTTTAATGGAATTTTTCATCTTTTGATTAAATTTTTTTTTACTTTTTGAGTTTATCTCATTGAGACAATTCGAAAAATTTAAAAAATCTAGTCAAAAGATGAAAATAGTTCAGAAAAGACTAAAATAAACAAAATTCTCAACATTTTGTGTTTTCTAAATTTTTTTTATCTTTTGACTAAAATTTTTTACTTTTTCGAATCGTTTCGATGAGATGAACGAAAAAAATAAAAACTTTTGAAAAAAAGAAGAAAAAACTCACTAAATACGAAAATAAGTAACATAAAATTTGATCTATTGGCTTAGTTTTGTCTTTTCTGAACGTTTTTTATATGTTAATTAAAATTTTTACTTTTTCTATTCGTCTCAATAAGAGAAGTCTAAAAATATAATAGTTCGACTAAATGATGAAAAAAATTTACTAATAATAAAAATATAGAACATAAAATTAGCAAATAAGCAATTATCCCAAACATGCCATAATGTTATGAATTTCACATGTAACGAATGATTTGGAATATATTTTCTGTGGTTAATATGTTTTTAGTTGTCTAAATATATACATACATAAATGCAAAGAAAATAGCATATATGATAGTACTTTACATCGATTATTAATTCTTATGTGGTTGCGCTGTTGGGAGAAACATAAAGAAATTAATTAATTCTAGATTTTGAATCAATTATATTTTTTTAGAGTTAGTTTATACGAGATTTTGGTTCGTTTTAATTGGGCTCCACTAGTGAACGGTGGGTTGGTTTTTAACTTTTTCGGGACTTAGTCGAGGTACGTAAATTGGCCCGAATACATTAAAATATAAAAAAAATTAGAATAATATAACAAATTAATATCCTATTTATACTCGAAAGCGAGAGAGAGAGAGATATCTTCACATCTACGTGACTTGCAAAATGTTCTGATTTAGACATTCCCGAGTGCAACAAAATCCGTTATTTTGATTATTCAGTAACAACAGTGACTATAGAATTGAAAAACAAAAATGTCATAAATCAACTAAAATGATGGTTTTTTTATAGTTCGTATTTTTAATTTTTTTTAAATTTTTTTTGTTTTATCTCGATAAAAGAAATTTAAAAAGTAAACAAGAAAATGAATAAAAGACGAAGACAACAAAAATGATCTTGCTTAATAAATTATTTTTACTTATTTATTTGAGTTTTTTTAATTAAAAAGGTAAAAAAATGATTTTACTTTTCGATTCATTTCCATATGAAAAATTAAAAAAATAAAGAAAATGACCAAAAGATTTTTTTTAAAAAGGTTTATTGAAAACCAATATAAGGATCATAAAATAAGCGAAAAATTTGTTATCTTAAACTGGACTAAGCTTGCATAATTGGTTTAGTTTTTTTTTATATGACTTTTTTTTTTCATTTTTTATAGTGCATGTGAGCCTAAACAAGCATAATTTTTAGATTTTTCTCGCTATAAAAAATTTAAAAAAAAACAAAACTAAATAAATTTGACAAAAAAAATGAAAACGTTTAGACAGGATAAAAAAAAAAGGCTTTGTAGGCATTCAGTGGCTTTTTTGTGTAAACTTTTTTTTAGCTTTAGTATGAATTGATATATATTTTTTAGATTTCACTCATTACAAAATATAAATAAATAAATAAATAAAACTAAGAAAAATTAAACTAAAAAATAAGAAAAATTAAGAAGAAAAATAAACCCTAAAAAAGGCCTTTATATCTTTAGTTAAATTCAAGAATCCCATATCAAATGAGAAAGTTAAACGATGATATATTTGAACGCGAAAGAAATTATGAAAACCGAGAAAAATTCAAATAAAAACGAGAGAAAATCACATCTAAATTAAGAGCTCGAGAAAAGCAGTAGTGAAACCAAGAACTTGTAGTAAAGCATTTACTAGTACATATGTTAATGATTTCATAGGCAACGGTGATAATTTTAAATTAAAATGGTCGAAATTTAATAATAAATAAGTTGTTTCATTTTTAATCTCGAAGTCAAGAGATGTCATGCATGGCCATGAAAATGAGATTAGATCGGCTAGGTGGGATAGCGTAATACCGAAACCAAACTTCAACTGATAGAAGACAATCTCCCAATAATTAGTTTCTAACTAACATGTATATCGGTCCTCCTATGGTCCTTAGCTCGAGAGAAAAAGAAAAAAAAAA
>JAOTRH010077794.1:0-14227 GCA_034768845.1 Heliamphora exappendiculata
GCCACAGGTTTATAATAACGAGATGGCTATTTTTGCAAGGTTATAACTATATTTTTTTATTTTTTTGTAACTTCAAATAGATTTCATCCCTCCTATTCTATGTGACTTCTCTTAAAAAATTTGTATTTTTTGTTGATTAGAATATTTATATTGCTATATTTAATATTTTGGAATGACAAATCGAAATCAATTCATTTTAATAGATTTTGGTATGATTTTATTAGATCCAATGGTTCAGAACGATTCTAAAATTTATGGAACCAACAGCCATGGTTTAGTTATCGGAGTTGTTAAGAACTGAACCAATTCAATTCGCGTACACCCCTATCAATTGTAGAACTTTTTTTCCCATTTTATTATGAATCCAACGATACCACCCTAATAAACTTTTCCTTTGTCTCATGTGAGGAATTCCATTGTACCTATTATCTATTTGCAAAATTTATGCTTTTCTTTGAGTAGAGCGTTTTTCATCATATATGCACCATTCTATTAGTAAAAATCTTTTTTAACTGTCGTAACTTTTTATCCATCATATTTTGAATCTAGTGATATCTCACATTGATATATTTTGACTGTGAGTAAAATTGTGGGTTCGTGCTCAAATGGATAGCAATTTGATTGTCATAGAAAAGTACATACTTCTCCTAAGTTAATCTCAACTCGTATAACAACCTCTTCATCCACAGGATCTTATTGCAGCCTTATGCTATTAGAAGGTACTCAACCTCTGTAATAAATAGTGCAACACATTTCTACAATCTGCTTAAACAAGATAAAGCTCTTCCCTGAAAAAGTGAGTATATATCCAGATGTAGACTTATTGGAGTCAACATTTCCTGCCATGTCAGTGTCTGTGTAACCTTCTAACTTAGACTGTTCTCACCAAAGCATAAACAAACTCTATAAGTTCTTGTGAGGTATAAGATCGATTCCACTACTTCCTAGTGACCCTTTTTCAGATTTGATAGAAATTTATTCACTACGCCAACTACAGACATATATTATGCCTAACCTCGTGCACACCATTGCATACATAAGACTCCTAAGTGCAAACGTATAAAGAACATTTTTCATCTCTGTCTTGTTTTCTCACTTGCCAAACTTTATTGGGAATTGAGTCTAAAAAATTGGCAAGTGGAGTGCCTGCTAGTTTAGTTTTATCTATGTTAAACTTCTATAGTAACTTTTCAACATACTTCACTTGTGAGAGCTATAGTATGTGCGTCTTCTTGTCTCATGTGATCTTCATAACAAATTTTGCTTAGTTTGACCCAAATCTTTGATTGTAACTGATTTTCCTAACTCTCTTTTAAGTTTTCAAATCTTGTTCATTTCTTGACTGATGATCAACATATCATCCACATAGAAAAGAAATATAATGAAGTCATCCTATACAAATCTCTTTAGGAACACAATGGTCTGAAGCGGTCTTCGTGATCTCATGATAGGTCATAAAAGAGTCGAATTCCTTGAACCATTGTCGCGGTGCCTCCTTCAATCCATACAAACTCTTCTTTAGCTTGCACACAAGTTGCTCTTTTCTTTTGGCCTCAAACCTCTCAAGTTGTTTCATGTAAATCTCTTCCTCCAACTCACTATGGAGAAAGGTTGTTTTCATATCCATTTTCTTAACCTCCAAATCTAAATTTGTAGCCAATCCAAAAACTTTCTGAACATATTTCATATTCCACAATAGATGAGAAATTTTCTTCAAAATTAATGTCTTTGTTCTTACTGAATCCCTTCACAACTAATCTCGCCTCATACGTAAGCTGTGAGTTTTCTTCTTCTGTTTTTATTATGTAGACCCATTTATTTTTTTAATGTTCTCTTGTTTTTTGGGCAGCTTTACTAGATCATGTGCGTGGTTTTCACGTAGAGATTTCATCTCTTCTTGTATGAAATTTATCCACTCACTCTTCTATTCATGTTTAACTGCATCCTAATAACAGTATGGCTCTTCTCCATCTATAAGCACCAAATATTTAGTAGGTGAGTATCTGCAAGAAGCCTGACACTCCCTAGGAGACCATCACAATAGTGACCTTGTTGGAGGATCGGTGTGAACCTACCATGTCTGCTCTTTTAGGATTTTACTATCAGCTGTAGATATATTCTCATTAATATATGCACTATCATGTGTGTCCCTCTCTTCATCACTATGCATCATAAGAGGAATGACTAGATCTCTATCAACCAGATACCCTGCTTGTGTAGCCAAATTTTTTTGTCTATGACTTCTATTGTTTTGTCCTAAACAAAAGAAAAGAAAAGATGACATTTGTGCTTTTGACTATCTTCATATCAGAAGGATCCCATAGTCTATAGCTAAACTTCTCTTGGTCGTATCCCAAAAATGCACTCTTTTGACTTCTCATCAAGTGTTTTAAGGATGATTATCTCTAGTTGATTCCCTTAGTCTGACAGTACTCTTGAAATGGGTCTCGGTATTCACAACCATTGTCAATTTGGATGCATTTCAAGAATCTTCATATTTATCTTTTCACATTGACGTGAAACTATTTGAACACATTTAGTACAATATTTATAGTTTTCAAGCATATATCCAAGCTTTTCATGAGTGGCCATAAATAAATATCACAAAATATCTAGCACCATCCAAAGTATTGATATTCATAGAATCACAAACATCAACTGCACTAAGTTTAGGTTGTTGGACTTCCTAGATGTAGGGATTCTATTATATAAGCATTCGATGTTGTTTACCAACTAAACATTGGCATGCGAGTTTTAAAATAATATCCTTTTACCTGAGGTAGGAGATCTCTTCTGGTTAGGAGTCCTGCTCAATTATGCTGATTACTCTTTTAGTAAGCTTTGCCTCCATGTGTAGAGACTAGATTTGTTCTAGCTCCTTACAATAATTAGGGACCCTTGTAGAGTTTTCACTTTCCATTTTTGAAGCTTTCTTGTAGGCTTTATCATTTAGTTAGCTACTAAAAATCATATTAAACCTAATAACTGGCACATGTCTGGCATCCTTAAGTATCAATCTACAACCTATAGTGTTCTCTAGATTGACATCTCTAATTTTTACTATGTCGGACATACCTTCATTACTCATTTTGACATGACCAAATCGTCACGTGTATTATAAGTCATGGAGCATTTCTTATATACGGTACATAGATGGAAGCAACAGAATCAATCACCTAACTAGAGTCCCATCTGGTGATTCCAATGAACTCATCATCACAAATAATGACGATTCCCTTTCGCCTAAAGGTGCTCTAACCGTAGCATTATCCTCTTTCTTTCCATTATCCTTGCCCTATTTCTAATCCCTTTTTAACTTTATGTATTCTTTTTTCATATGTCTTATGTGTGTTGTCTTACCACAATAATAGCATTCGATCTTCTTCATAGACTGAGATTTCTACTTCAAGTTGCTTTTTGACTTGTCGCAATTGGATTCAATTTGTACTCATTCTCCACTTTCTTGTGATCATGACATGTGAATTTTTTGTGATTCCTTACTTCTTTTGCCTCGCCTCTTCATTGGATATGATGTCCTTCACCATATCAATGGTGACTATGTTGTTTGGTGCAAAGTTACTAATATTGTCACAACTAGTGTTTCACTACTCTCTCAAAAAGAACTCAACCAAAGTTAGGCCTTTAGCTCGACATCTAAAACCATCATCATGATAGTCAACTGATTGCTCAATTGTTGATAACCACTTAGGTGCTCAGCCAAATTTTAACTAAATTTGTATTTGAGATTCACCAATCGTTTTATCAAGGATGTTTTGCTTTGGGCAGTCCTCCTCTCATACATTGATTATAACTTCTTTCACAATACATGAGTATTGGTTTCTTGAGTAACATGGTGAAAACTACTCTAATCCATTCAAGTACAGATTTGGGTGACTGTTTCCTTGTTCATAACCTTCCATTCATTATTAATAAATTTTTTTAACTTTTTACTATTGCCTTAAATCAATAACTATAAGTCCTTCGTATGAAGGATATCTTCCGTATGTTATTATCATATTGAATAGTTTGATGAATTCTACTTTATCATCACACAAAATGATTCCTCTATTCTAAACAAGCAAATAAACTGAAAACACCCAGACCGTATCTTAATCTTACTTTGATACTACTATTGAGAAAAATTAAATAAATACCTATAGTGGCATAAATAATTTTTCCTCCTTTATGTGTGACTAAATGAGATGAAAAGGAACGATATAAAAATAAGCACTAATAAAAAACTTACAAACACTAATTTTTACGAGAAAAACCCCAAACAAAAAAACTATGGGAACAAAATCTAATTCCAAATCTTCATTGTATCAAATAGTGAGTTTAAACTAATTTAATCTCTAGGCATACCTAGATGATAACAGCATTAAGATTGTTGAGATTTAAACACCAATTCTCGAACGCAAACAGAAGTACAACCACAGACACTTCAAAGAGAAAATTGCATAAAGATTTACGTGGTTCGGCACAACTTGTCTACGTTCACGGGTGAGAGAGATTATCTATTATAATTATAAAATATACAATCATAAGATTAAAAATATTCTAAAAAATTCGACACCCACAACCTAAGTCTTGAAATAAATCCTGTTTTCCTGCTAAAGGGTTAATCTAGTGCCCTCGGTATGCTTCAGCCTCTCCTTACATCTTTAACATTTTGATTCAACTTTTCACAAAACTTACAAGAATTTTAAGGTTCTATTTATAAGAAAACCCTAAAAATTCTAACCCCTATATAATTATAAAATCGATGTATTAGGTTGTATGTGGATTCGTGACTCCAATCCAACCCGAATATATGTAAATAAAAATATAATTATATGTGTCCATAGAATATAAGACACACACCCAACAATTTTCACATTGGTTGAAATTTTACAAACCACCTTGAAAATAACCAATATTGATGTCGATTCTATTATTATCGTCAATCTTTTACATTCAAACTAACATGGCATGCACCTCTACATTAAGATGCCCTATATCTATTCGCCAAGGTGTCCGTTGTGACTCCTCCCATTCGTCGAGGTGTACTGGTTACAAATGATATACCAAATTAGGAAATCGCCGTCTAATTAATATTTCCTCTTTAATTGAACCAGAATGCTTTCAATTGCCCTTGATCATTGTGATTAAACTCAATCACTTTTGATCAATCCTGATTTATGTCAATTTTGTTTAATTTAATATTTAGAATCTAAAAATTCTGACTGTGCTCATAAATTTGTAGGGCATGAAAACCTTAAGATACACCTTCTTTTTAAATCTTTTTGTTATATATACAAGTTGCTATAAGAAGAAAAATTTTGAACCATCAATATTTTGGCTTGTTTGATGTTCTTGGCACACTACATTAAATTCTATAACCAAGACAACACCCAGGAAAAATCTAATATACCTTCTAGATGCCTTCATCCTATGTTAACAAAAAATTGATATTCGGGGCACCGCGGCTGCCATTCGCCTTGCACATTGTATAACTAATCATGTTTTACTCAAATGCTTCTGCCTTCATTGATTTGTGATGGTGCAGCGTCGAGAATAGTTGTAGGTGGAGTCAAATTAGATAGCAAATTTTTGGTTCGATAAATTATTAGAAACTAATACACTTCGACAAACATGTAGAGTGATGAAGGACACCATATTGAATAGGTGTCGGGCATCTCGGTATAGAAGTGCCAGCCATACTGATATGAGTGTCCTGGATCGGCGACAAAGGCATGATCAAAATCGGCACCGATTATATTTAGGCTAATTTATAGAATTCGAGACAAGGTGGGGATTATTGGCTGCCTCTTGCATTCTACATACTCATATAATTAAGATTATATAATTATACAGAGATTATGATTTTAGGATTTGTTTACAAATAGAAACTTTACAATCCTGATAGGTTTAGTAAAGAGTTGAATCAATGAGGTAGAGATGTAAAGAGAGAAAAAAAATACCGGGGGTATAGAGTAACCCTTGAGCTAGAAAATGAAGTTTGTTTTAAGACTCGGATTGTAGATATCAAAGTTTATGATATGTTTGGTCTCATAATTGTGTATTTTAAGATTAAAATAGATTAGCTCTCTCACCCGTATTCGTAGACACGTTGTGTCAAATTACGTAAATTTTTTTATAATTTTTTTGTGTATGTATGGTTGTGTTTTCATTAATATTTGAAAATTAATGATTAAATCTCAATAAAAATTAATATTTTTAGATTAATATAAATATTTTAATATATTTACGGTAATGTAAATTTTAATCAAATAACTAAAAGAAAGTTTAAATCTCGCTAGTTTATGATCAAAATCAATGAATAATAAGACGTACAAGGGATATACATCTAAAAGTTTACAACAGTTGAATTTCCTTTACCATCTCCTCTATGCGGAAAAATTAGGCAGGATTTTCACCAAAACAGAGCACGGAAAAAGAGTCGGCTTCGGCACAGTGCGCCACTCAGATTCTCAATCCCGAGATATGATTCTCCCTTCTCCCAATTTTTTAACCTAATTGCCATTAGGTGACTCTTTATATAATCAATTTTTTATAGGCTCCAAAAATTAATAGAGTTCTATTATTACAAATCTTCCTTAACTTCCAATAACCTTTTTTTTTTACCCAAATAGGAAAGATCCCTAACATTCACCCATCTGTTTCATTCCAAACACATTTATTGCTAGTAATTATTCATTGTTTAATTATTAATTATTTTTAAAGTGTCATGTGCGTTGTTGTTGTTGTTGTTATTATTATTATTATTATTATTATTATTATTATGCTTTAATTCATTGAGCAAGGACGAATTTTATGGATATGATAATAATAATTGAACTTTGTTAAAAATTTAGAAGACAAGAAATAACTTATATACATTGGGTATGTTATAATTTATATTTTATTAAAAGCAATTCTTAAAAACAGTGTTTATTAGAAATTAGTTTTCAACTTTTAGTTTATAATTTAGTAAAAAATTTAAAAATTTAAAAATATTTATTTGTAACTTTTTGTTTATGTCTTTCTATTCTAAACCAATAAGTACAAAACTTAATATTTGAAATTATAAATTTATAGTTAGAACATACATTTATAATTTTTAATTAGAATAATAATCACATCCTTTTAAATTTAATATATAAATTCATTATTTCAATTATACAAAAATGCTCTTGTGAATAATGTTACTTGATACTATTAGCTTGATTGTCAGTATTCCAAGTTATTTAATCTTTTGGCTAACACACGTGCGCACACACACACAATAAAAAAGCTAATTAAAAGACAAATTAAAATATTAATTTTTAAAATACTATATTCAAATTCTCATTATATTTTAAAAGATATAATACTCATACTTAATAACTTATTTAATCTTAAAGGATTAGCTTAATGGTCAAGCTTTGAAACGGTAGAGTTTGTTCTCTCAAAAGTTTCAAATTTAAAATTTACTATGCACTATCAACTTTTTTAGAGTAGGAGTTTTTATTTACTTTTAATTGAACTTCTATATACTATCAACTCTTTAAAGTTTGTTCCTACGAGTTCTAACTTACTTTTAATTGAATTTTCGCTAATTGACAGTGAATTTGATCCTTATTCGACCAAATGTGCATAAGATGGTCCTCGTACCTTAAAATATAAAAAAAAAAATTATATATAGTCGTTTAAATCAATTATTTAGAAGAACAATACTATTTAGCTTGAACGAGAAGGAAAAAAAAAATTATTTTTTTACCTAATCATCTAATTAAAAAAATAGTTTAAAACTTAATTTACTAAACAACTTTCTTTAAATTTAATTTAATTTTTTAAAAAGAAATAAAAAGAAAAAAGAAAAAACCTAGTTTTATAAGGTAGCGTCCTCCATGACACTTGAATCATTTCCCATTCGCTACATCCATATATCTCTATATATAGCTTTACATATGGAAAGAAAGGAGCAAATCTGAAACGACACAAAAACTGTGTAAGCAACCAAGCGCAGACGGAAAATGCATTTTGTTGCTACACACGGCATGTGCCACGGAGCCTGGGTGTGGTACAAGGTTAAGCCGCGGATTGAGGGGGCGGGCCACCGGTTCACGGCGGTCGACCTTGCGGCTTCTGGCGTGAATCCGAAAAAAATAGACGAGGTTGGGTCGCTTCACGACTACACGTTGCCGTTGCTGGAGGTGCTGGCGTCACTTCCACCGGAGGAGAAGGTGGTGCTCGTGGGGCACAGCGGCGGCGGAATAGCGGCTGCGGTAGCTATGGAGAAGTACCCGAAGAAAATCTCGGTTGCTATTTTTTTAGCAGCAATAATGCCTGACACATCACACGTGCCATCATATGTGCTAGATCAGGTATCATCTGTTATTATTAGTAAGGTTAGGCCTCTACTTATTGATTCGAGATATCCGGTTAAAATTTGTTTGTGCTTCAAATAAATATATTTTGATAATTTAAATTATTTATTTTATTATTTTTAATTTATATATTATTATTATTAAAATTTAAATTAATTAAATATTATTAATTATCAAAATAAATCATATTTGTGTTAATTAAATAAATAATAAAATAAATATTATAATTTATTTTTATTAATATAAATGTGATTTGTTAAAATAGTTAACAAATTAAATGTAATTTAATTTTTTATAAAAATAATATAAAAATTAAAAATAATAAAATAAACAATTTATATTATTAAAATATATTTATTTTAATCACAAAAATATTTTTACTGACCTCTCCAATTGATAAGTGAACTACAAGAAGCCTCACCCTTATTATTATTATTTGTTTTTGGCATACGTGCTATTTTGGGTAATATTCCACTAGTTAGTGGTGTTGGCCCTGTTGGGTGTGTACTCCTTTTCGATAATTGTTTTTTTATTTTATTTTATTTTATTTTTATTTATTTTTGGTAATTATTTTTATTTTTTAATCAAATTAACATATTTTAATTCTTTTTATTAAGAAAAACTAAAAAAAATAAAAAAAATAATTAATCAAAATATGAATATGCCTGAGAAAAGATAAAAATAAGAAAAATAAACCAATATATAGCCAAGTAATATATGGGTTATTTTCTTTTTTGGTAATTATTTTATTTTTGAATGAAGAATTTTTATTTTTTTGGTATTTGTCATCGAGACGATTTAAGAAAATAAAAATTCTAAATAAAAGATGAAAAAGATTAAAAGATGAAAAGCAAAATTCTCACAGTATAAGCCCAAAGAGGGTGTCTTGCATTTTATGGGTCTTGTTCTTATAGTTTTTTTGATTTATTTGTATTTGAGTTGAGGGGTATTTGTGAGGTCACTAGGAATCTAATATGAATAGGATTAATAAATTAAACGAGAAATGGAGTTTCTATAGGGTGTCTATAACTCTGATACTTGTTAGAGTTTTAGTGTATAAGAAAATTAGATAGGTTAATAGGTAACAAGAAGAAGCGAGTAGGTGTATTCTTTGGTACATGGTGTAATAAAATTTTTCTCTTTTACTCGTGAACGTAAATCGATATGAGTCGATCCATGTAAGTTTTTTTGTATTTTTGTTTCTTTTTATTTATTCATATATTTACTTTTTCGTTTGCATTTAGTGGTGGTAAAAATTCCAATGAAAGAAATTGAAGGCATTGCTTATTTTAAAATTTATATATGCTTTAATTTGTTCTAATATAACAAAGACGATTGAATATCTATCAAAATTCCTATTCCCTGACCTTTCATAAATTAAAATTTTGTGTTCGTCCAAGATGATATATTTAGTACAAGTAACTCACGATACTTTTATCTGTTTAAAATGTTTAAAATTTTATTTTTTGTTTAAATTTGATATGCCATCACTTTTTATTTCTAAGTTGTGATGCTTATAGTTTTTGTCTTTTTTATTTCATTGAAATAGAGATGCCTTTTTTATCCAGGGTATTATTATCAGTTTGTTTATTAAAAAAAATATTATTTAGAATGGGTATACGTTTTTTTTTATTAAAAAAAGAGAAAAAAAAAGTTAAGTAGGCTTATTAAGCATACAAATAGTATAACCTAAAAGTTAATTTAAAAGAAAAAATCAACTTTTCAGAGATTCTGAAAAGAACTACTGGGCCACAAGTCGTGTTGTGAGTGCTAGCAAGTATTACGAGTGTTCTGTGCTAAATAATATGATTAGTGTTTTTTTTTTTAAATCTATAATTTTATTTATCTTAATTATCTATAATTAAACATATTTTAATGACTTAGGTAAGTAGTTGCATTCAAAGGTCTTTTCCAATGACTGATAATATATTCAGAGAGGTTGTTACCAAGGAATAGCACGTTGACAGGGAAATTAAATTGGGGCATTCAGTAAAAAGCTCAAAAAAAATTCACTAAAAAATTTAGAAAAATAAGTTTTAACGCATAAGATTTATCTACAAAAATTTTAACGCATAAGATCTAATTGTGCGATTTTTCTTGAAAATACCTTCTAAACAGATAAATTTATCTGTTTGCATATGAACACTGATAATGTAAACAGATAAATTTATCTATATTCTTTATACATGTTTTAAAAAGACACAAATAAATTTATTTATATTTTTTATACATTCTTTCAATAAAAGACAGATAAATTTATCTGTGTCTTTATACTTGTTTTGAAAAGGCACAAATAAATTTATCTGTATTTTTTACATGTATTTTTAATAAAATATAAATAAATTTATTCGTATTTTTCATACATGTTTTGAAAATAAAAAAATAAATTTATCTGTTTTAGAGTATTTTTGTCCCAAAAAGATTTTGCGCGTTAAAATTTTTATACGAATAGACCTTATATGTTAAAAAATCTTATGCTGAATAAAAAACAATAGACGGCCTATAAATTAGACTATTCACTAATTTTTCAAATTAAATTTAAAAACAAAACTTCTTTATGTAATTATTTACTATATTTTCCTTTTATATTTTTTTCCCTTCCTTAATATCATAAAAAATTTATTGTCCAAAATATACTCCATTGCCCTCCACCCCCAACAAAAAATGAAAGAAAAATTAATAATGTAACTGAGTTATGTATTTGATCACTTCAAAATAATATATATTCAATAAGGTGTTTTTATTTTCAGGAAATGCCTCCAACACTTCCAAAATCCAAATTTATTCTTCTTTTTGATAGTTTCAGAGAATTACATGATATCATCTGTATAGTATTTGTATTTAATAATATAGTAAAAACTATTTGGGAAACAATGTTTACCCATTGTTGTTGGGTTGGTTGGAAACAAATAATAACCTATACTTAATTATGAGATGAGCATCCAAATTTTTTATTTGCAGAGTATCATCCATTCTTAGTATTGCTACATAATAGCACAGCAGTAGCTAATTTTTCTTCTCATTGGGGGTGTTTGTCTTAACTTGAATCATAGCTTTTAACTTATAATTCAACAAAATGTTCAAAAAAAATTAAATAACAACTTTAACTTTTTGCTTATAATTTTTAATTCTAAATTAACAAATACGTATTCTAAATTAAAGGCTATAATTCAACAACGGCAAATATCCAAGTATTAATTCTGCATTAAAATATTTACCGAAATAATTTTCTCGTATGAATTAGGTTTTTTTTTCAATTTTGCATTCTGACTCTTATTATTAATATTGTTGTTATTTTCTTAATATATATATATATATATTAAAAGTATGCTGGGGGAACTCCAATTGACGCATGGAAGGACACACAATTTTCAGCCTATGGTGATCCCACGGAGCCCCTAACGTCCTTACTCGTCGGCCCGCAGTTCTTAAAATCCACTCTTTACCAACTCTCTCCCAATGAGGTTCACTCTTTCTATCTCTTGCGTTTTAAAACTGTTGATCATTAGGCTACGTTTGCTTGATTGTAAAATATTTTATTTATTTTTTATTATTTAATTTCATAAAAATAACATAAAATAGTTTTTCTATAAAATATTTTTCATCAAATGACTAAAAATAATTTACATAAAAGGGAGTAAATCATTTTTTGTGTAGGCGAAGGAAATAGAGGTAACAATAGTAAGGGTAATGGCAATAGTGGCGATGAAAGCGGCGACAATAATGATAGTGGTGATGGCATTAATAATGGTGGTAATAGTGATGGCACTAGTAATGGATGGTGGTGGCGTTGAAAAATATTTTCATGTTCTAACTAAACACTAAAAAATAAAAGAAAAAAAATTATTTTTAATAAAATTATTTTTATTGTTAAATATTTTACTTTAAAACAAACGAAGTCTGAAATGGAGTTCCAAAATTCTTAAGAGCTACATAATTCTGGACGATTTGCCATAATCATGTGATTCTTAAGAATTTGAGCACCACGTAATCATGACCTTGAGATAGCGAATAATTGGTTTCGCATTTTTCTCACAGGATCTTACACTAGCAACACTGTTGGTGAGGATCGGATCGTTGTTCATGGAGGACTTGCACAAGCAGAAGAAGTTGTTCACCGGCGAAGAGTTCGGGTCGGTCGCCCGAGTCTATGTTGTTTGCAACCAAGATAAATGCATTCCGCCGGAGTTCCAGCGGTGGATGATAGAGAACAACCCGGTGAAAGAGATCCGGGTGATCGGAGAATCCGACCACATGCCGATGTTCTCGGCACCAGACGAGCTGGCCCGGTGCCTAGTGGAGATTGCCGAAAAATATCCTTGAGAATTGAGAGAGGATCCTCTATCATGTTTTTTTTGGTGCAATTCTTAATCAAATGGTTTGAAATTGTATTAGTTTTGTACAATTCAATTTCGAACCATTAAATGTAAAATTGCACGACAAAAAAATTGTAGAGGATCTTAATTCCTCCCTTTCTTTCGGCACACTAAATTGCCGTTCGAGTCTAAGAAATAAGAGTGTGTGAATGCTGTTTCATTGCTACCTGATATTGTTTCAGCAATCTGTGTTCCCGTTTTGTAATTTTACTATGTGGGTGGTGTGTGTAGTAACCCACAAAAAATAAATATTTATAATTTAAATTTAACTACTATTCGGTAGGATAGTAAGTAACACCGTATCAATGTGGACAAATAGACTAAGTTGCAATATTCTCTTATTAGTTCTTAAAATTAATTTAAAACAAAATATGATTGAATCAATGAGATGGATTGAATTGAATAAATGAAATAAATAAAACTAATCTAAAAATTATCTAAATATGAAAAGTCTTCGACCCCACCATAGCTTCGCAACGATGAACTTATACCAAATACGAATCTAAACTATTCACTCGCACAATATTCATTATGGTTATGAGTCCTAGTAGACATTTTAAGAGGGTTAACAAAACCTAAAACTGGTATAAATTATCTTCAGCGACATGGGTTGCCCTCAATAAGTTCGGTACAATTCGTCCTCACAAAAACATAATCTATCTCACGTTTATGTCATGTTTACAAAGAAAATATTATATAACTCGATACTCGTAATAACAGAAAACGAATTTTTAAACTAAAAATATCTACTATATAAAAAATACAAAACTTGTCAAGAGTTATACACATCGAGTAAAAAAAATAGAATCTGCAATCAAATATAAAGTTCAAACATCACTTGGCTAGGGTTTCATCTAAAACCATAGGGAAGCTTCTAGCTACTCATGGATGAAGAAGATGATGCGAAGTTCTAGGCCAACTGTGCCATTAGACGATCTTCTGAGTGAGTCGCTACCCTTCGTCACCTTCTGTTCACTAGTTGGAGACCTTTTTACGTCTTGTTTTGCGTCTATTTATAAGCCTCATCTTTTTTGACCTAATATTTAAAATTTGCAAAATCCTGATTTTCGCCTTTTGTTAGGACGCTCATCTGGACGCAAACCATTCAGTTAAAAATAGTCTGGATGCTCGTCCAGACGCTTTGGCTTTTGGTGGAAACGTCTGGACGGAATTAGCTAGTGATTGCTTTTTTGTTATTTTTTTTCATTTTATTGCACTTTTCTCTTTGTTGCTTCTGTTAGTGCTAACTCTGTAAAACTACAAAAATCAAATTATTAATATAAAAATGAGAACTTTGCTAATATAATCTGTGGGCCTAAATGACACATTTAAACACGAACCACACCCCAACTTACTATTTTCTAGCTCACAAGCAAAGCAAAATAAAAGACAATTCATTTCAATTAAACTAATCTAACTAAAATTCATTTTCGTTGGATACACGATTGCACTTAACATGTGCAATAAACTTTTAAACTCCTAAATTATTCCTAGTGGACGAGT
>JAOTRH010077805.1:0-50017 GCA_034768845.1 Heliamphora exappendiculata
TATATTAATGTTGCACTGAGGCTATATATATTTGGTCTACATGAGATAAATAGGGAGTTAATAGATATATACTAAGTCTATGCTTGTGCTAGTTTTTTAAAAAAAATTTAGCTTAAAACTTGTTTGGCTTTCTATTATAATTAATTGATTTTTTTAATATATTTTTGTATCTATTTTTTTTTTGTAAAAAAGCCAAAAACTCAAAAAATCTATTAAAAAAGCTAACCCAAACACAAGCTTATTTTGAATTGATATTGTAAAGTGATAATCCAATTGATTTAAGATAAGTTCTAAATGGATTTTAACTCCTTAAAAGATAAAAGATAAATGATATCTCTATCTCTCTTCCTCCAATCTATATTAATGTTGCACAGTGACCATATATATTTCGTCCACATGGAATAAATTGGGAGATATATCAATTATTTTGAATTAATATGATAAAGTGATCAACATAATTGATTTAAGATAAGTCCTAAGTGGAATTTAACTCCCTAAAAGATGAGATAAATAATATATCTATCTCTCTTCCCACTCTGTAAATACAATTGTGATGTATTATTTGAAATACAATGAGATCTATCTATTTCTTTCTCCTGATTCTCTCTGGGGTACGGTTTTAGTCTTAGGATCTTGAAAAGTGTAAATTTGTAGATAATTTTGGTAGTAGAGCAAGTGTAAATTTGTAGATAATTTTGGTAGTTGCTCCACTGGCGAGAAAAGTACGTGGGAGATTAAGAGAAGGGGCTTGTAAAATAAGGAGTTCGATTCTAAATTTTGTGTTTGATCGCAAGAGGAATTATTATTATTATTATTATTAAATATTTGTTTTCACCCTTTATATGCACAAAAAAAATAAATAAATAAATCTTAGGTGCCTCGTTGCTTTAGGAATGTGGATTCCCTTCCTTGTGGCTGATATAATCTTCGGGACTGTAAATTCCCTTCCCATTGTTGAAGAATTTATGTAGCTTTTTGTTGTGAATCTTTATAATTAACTTTATGAAATTTTTTAGTTTTTAAATTTTTAAGTTTGTGTAATTTTTTTAATTAAAACTTTTGTAATTTAGAATGTTAATTAAATTTATAAAATACACATCATACACTACAAATAGAGAATGTGTATTTAAAATTTTCTAGTAATAATGGTAAGTACGATCATAAATCTTGAATTTAATTTTTTAAAATGAGTTAAAATTAATCTGTTTAGAAGAAAAAAAAAAAAAATCACAACCCAGAATAGAATGGTAGTCCAATGGTTTGACGCCTTCCCTCCTCACATCAGGTGGCAATTCCGAGCCCCACCAGTCCCTTCTATTCCTAATTCTAGGGCAAATTATTAGATACTTTAATAAAGTAGATCATGGATACTATTAATAAATAAATAATCACAATTTATATAATATTGGTCGTTTGTTTATTTTTTAAATACCCAACAATAATAAGTCACTGTATACTTACCGTAAAATTTGTTACTACAATATTGAGTAGGAATACCATATAAACTTGCCACATGATACTCCAAGAGACCGAATAATTACTCAATTTCCAGATACTACGGTCTCGATAATTAGCAACTAATTTGAAAGTTAATTTGTTTGTTTTTACGTTTTAATTTTTTGATTTTATGGTTTTAATTAAAAAATTAAATTTAGTTCAAACTAAGATATTTGATAAAATAACTTTTAAGTTAGTTCTTTTAAAGTTGGTTATTTGAATAGAAAGTTAACATTTTTTTGTTCTTTGTTCAAATTGAATGATTTTGTCTCTATATATAGCTAAATAATAATTTTATGTAATTAGTATTGGTAGTAAATAAGTTGATGAAAAATATTATTGTTTTAGTAATAGGAGTTTGAATAAAATATTCTTAAAAATAGTATTTTTATTTAATTTTTTAATTTTTAATTTTTACTTTTTTTTACCAAACATACCATATTGACTTTGTAAGACCCTTGCCCTTATCTTTTAAGTTGTTTATATACGTGACGCGTTTATTCTAGTATATGATAGCATCGATGCATGATTTATGCTTTAAAATTGTAGAAAAGCTTGTGTAAACGTGTTTTATGTTTTCCCAGACCTTGGTTAGGTGGGTTGGGTTGGTTTTTGGCTTGAAACATAGCAGCAAACTCCTGTACGCTTTTGGTATGGGGTTTGGTCGACTGGAGGGTCTAGTTCGGTCGACTGAACCGTGGATCTGGAGTTCGGTCGACTGAACTCCCTAGTTCGATCGACTAGACAGTGTTAAATTTGGTTTTCTATAAATAGACCAGTGGCGGAATTTTTAGTACAAAAATCTTTCTTCAGACCTAAGAAACCCCTTTTCTCCTCCTTCTCTCTAGATTTGAGGGCCCGGGGCTTGGTTTGCTGCTGATTCCTTTGTGGATCCTTGCTATCGGGGCCGAGAGCTTCGCATACATCTAGTTGGATTCTCGTTCTGACGCCGTTCAATTTTGAGACGTCGAGTTCTTAACTCTCCGAGGTAGGATTCTAGACCTACTACTGTTATGAGGGTGTTATATGCAGTTATACTTGTTTTCACCGGATAAAAATGCATGAAATGTTGTTTACATGTCTTAAATAGTAGTTTTTGGGTAAAAGTGGATTTTTACGCATTTTCTCGGTTGCATGCATGTTTCGGGTACGTGGTATCCGTAGTTTTCAAAAAGGAGGTTTGAAAATGGTGATTTGTGAAATCGGGTGAAAAATGTCTTTTTGGAGGTTTAGAGTTAACCCGCGGGGTTGAGTCTCACATTTTTATACGTTTTGTTGGAAATGGTTTTAGATCTCCATTTTGATGGATTGGATCTCTTTTATACACGTGTTGTATAAACTGTTTTGTGGGTTTCGTGGTTGAGCTACGATGGGTTTTAAAATGTATCCATAGATGTACCGTGACAGAGTGCGATTTGAGTTGGGCTTCTATTGCTCATTGGTGTAAGTCCAAAAACGTGCGCAGAGTGGGTTCGCTACGGTCCCTCGGGTTAATCCCCGTAAACGTGGTTTGGTTATATTTCGTCCATCGGTCGTGGTAAACCGTAAAGAAACAAGTGTGTGATTTGAGTGCTTTCTCATCGGTCGTGAAAATTCGTAAAGAAGTTTGTTGCCTCTGTGAATGGTGTTGTTGTTGTAACTCCGTATAGAACTTGTCATTACCTAGCAGGGCTTCAGTGGTTCAGGACTAGGGTAATGGACATGAGTTTATAGTTGTTACATTTGTCTGTGAGACAGAGTCGGTACATAGGACTACATTTACATCTTTTTTCTCGACTGAGTGGCCTGAGCGGAGCTTACTGTTTATGTATAGCTTTCTCTTAACTGTAGCATGATATCTGTTAGGATGATATGCATAGTTTGAAGGATGGAAAATGTGAGATTTTACGAGATAAAACTTTTTTGAGACTCGGGATCGTCTGACGAAAAACTTGTGATTTTGGAAGAAAAACCTTTTTGGCTCATGTGGTTGAGCCCGTGTGTGTATAATTGCATAGCCTGTTTTACAGTTTTATTGTCTATGTTCTATTGGGCTTTGGCTCACGGTGTAGGATTTTGCTGTAAAATCTTTTTAGGTGAGCATGATGAGTTGACCTAGTTGTAGAGGTGATGGAAGACTTGCTATAGTTTTCCCTTTTTGAGATATATACTTACACATGTGACGCTTGTTGAGGTTGATTTTGTACGCCTTTTGGCGTTACGTTTATTCATGTATGAGATGCATGTTTTCAGTTTATGAGAGAGTTGAACTATGGGGACTTTTATCCAAATGTTGTACATTTTTATTATCAACTGTGAAATCTATTTTTTTAAATGGGTGTTTTGGTGGGCTTTCGCGTGACCCAGATGTTAGGGGAGTGACAACTTGGTATCAGAGCTCTGGGTTCGAATACCTATGAGCCATGGAAAAGAGGGTACATCACGTTGTGAGGATGTATGCGTGCTTGATTGCATGTGTTACAGCGTTTTCCTAACATAGCATGATAGCTTGTGCTGTATACGTGGGTATGGAGGTTGAACCTTAGGACTGATTAGTCTTGCCTACGGGCGTTTGGATTAACAAACTTGGGAGCCATGTCAGAGACACGTTTCGCGGACGTGATTTCTAGCAAGGAATCTAAGTAGGTTATCCAGATGGACGAGTCTTTCTTGTTGGTTCTCCTCGGTATGTAAGATGTGATGACATGATATTACGTGACTATGTGTTAGCATGCTTATCTGTCTTTTGCGTTAGCAATAACATGTTATATGGATTCTTATCCTGTTATGTTGCTTTCGTATAGAGTTATGTCAACGTGGGGAGGACGAGGCTGTGGCCGTGGTTCTGGCCGAAGGGACATTCTAGTCCTAGATATTGGGGATGCTAATGCACCCCAAGGACCTGTTGCTAAGGGAGATATGTTGCGTGAGATGGTCGGCTCCATTCAGCAGCTGGCTGAGGCCTCTAGGGGAGAGAGACCATACTTGAGCCAAGGGCGACGGTTGCGATGCGCGAGTTTCGCTGTTTGGACCCTCCTATCTTTTCTGGGGATCCCAATCCCACGGTTGCCACTAAGTGGCTGGAGCTAGTTACCAGGATTCTGGATCTGCTTTAGATTGAGGAAGATGATTTGAGGGTTATATGTTCCGCCTTCAAGCTGAGAAGGAGTGCTCACATGTGGTGGAAGTTCGCCAAGACCACAGTGGCAGGTACCTGGGATGCATTTACAATGGTATTTCTGGAAAAATACTTTCCAGCGACTCTGAGGGATCGCTATAGAGAGGACATCCTATTTCTGACGCAAGGAACGATGACAGTGCTTGAGTACGAGGATGAGTTTACTATCCTATCTAGGTTTGCATAGAAGATCGTACCTACTGACGAGTTCTGTGCGAAACAGTTTGAGAGGGGTTTGAGGCTTGCTATTCGAGATAGAGTGGCAGCATTGAGGCTGTAGGTTTTTACAGAGTTAGTGGAGACCACCATGAAGGTGGAGGATACTCTGAATGAGACGCGCCAAGACAGAGACAGTCAGGGACAGCAGGACGGAGGATGTGCACAGTCCCGGGGATGCAGGGACAAGCGTCAGCGGACATCTGGTCTAAGTTCTTATCCGGTGGGGTCTTCTCAGCCATAGTCTTCTGCATCTACTCATCCCGTAGCCTCAATGGGACGGTCAGATCAGAGGGAGCTTGTTTTTCATAGATGCCAGTGCCGGGGCATATGCGGCAGAGTGTCAGAGTGCAGCACCTGTTTAGACTCAGTCACATTCGCAGGCACCCGGGAAAGGGCCACCAGTTTGTTTTGAGTGTGGGTAGTCTGGGCATATCCGGAGGAACTGTCCTCGATGAGGGAGCATTCAGAGCACAGCGGGAGCACCAGCTGCTCCATCAGGTCAGGGGAGACAAATGTATTCACAGCCTAGAGCTCAGACGTCCCGTTTTGCAAAGGGAGGAGCTTCAGTGCAGTCGGGCAGGTAGTCGGCAGTTTAGAGCCGCAGTGGGCCGACCAGAGCTTATGTTCTTGCAGATCCCAGTTCTTCCAGAGCACCGGTCATGCTCGATGCTGCTGCTACCACCTCCGTGATAAGAGGTACTCTTCTAGTCTTCAGATCATGGGCCATTGTTCTTATCGACATTAGAGCATCATATTCGTTTATATCTTCAGCTTTCGCATCTGCATTGGGGTTGCAAATGGATTGGTTAGGTAGTACTAAGTGCGTGGAGACCCTTGTGAGTGAGGATGTGACATTGAATTTGATTTGTAGATCCTACGTGTTGGAGGTCACCGGTCGTTGTATAGTGTTCGACCTTGTTATCATAGACATGACCGCATTTGATGTCATCCTAAGGATGGATTGGCTGACCACCTATCGTACTTTCATCAATTGCGATCGAAGGAGGGTGACGATTTGTACCCTAGCAGGAGATTGCTTTTGTTTTATGGGAGATCGGGATGAGGGTTTGAGGTCTATGCCAGGTGTTGTGCAGAACCATGGCAACATGGGTTCCCTTTTTTACAGCCCTTATGTTGGATGAGGTAGTTGGGGATCGAGGAGAGTTGCCTCTGGTGGTGTGCGACTATCCTGATGTCTTTCCTGTTGATCTGTTTGAGTTGCCACTGAGCCGAGAGGTAGAGTTCTCTATTGACTTAGTTTTCGTAGCTGCTCCCACATCTATACCGTCCTATCGCTTTGCACATACTAAGTTGCGTGAACTCAAGGTGCAGTTACAAGAGTTGCTAGACAGAGGGTTTATACGTCCGAGTACTTCTCCATGGGGAGCTCCTACTCTTTTTGCGAAGAAGAAGGATGGAACGTTGCATTTGTGTATTGATTACAGGAAGCTGAACCAAGTGACAGTGAAGAACAAGTATCCGATGCCGAGGATAGATGATTTGTTTGATCACTTAAGGGATTCGAGCTACTTCTCGAAGATTGACTTGAGATCGAGATATCACCAATTGAGGATTAGGGACGAGGACATAGCAAAGACCGCTTTCAGGACTCGTTATGGTCACTACGAGTTTCTGGTTATGCTGTTCGATCAGACGAACGCACCTGCTACATTCATGAGTTTGATGAACTGGATCTTCCATCCTTATTTTGACAGTTTTGTAGTGGTATTTGTGGATGATATTTTGATATATTCACCCACTAGAGAGGCGCACGAGGATTACCTGCAGATCGTGCTACAGACTTTGAGAGAGCACCGCTTGTACGCGAAGTACAAGAAGTGCAAATTCTGGATGTCGGAGGTGAGATTTTTGGAACACGTAGTGTCGATAGATGGGATAGTTGTGTATTCATCAAAGATAGATGTTGTGACCGGTTGGAAGCGACTGAAGAGTATCTTTGAGATATGTAGTTTTATGGGTTTAGCGGGTACTATCGACGGCTCGTGAAGGACTTTGCTAGACTCACTGCACCAATGACGCGTTTGACGCGGAAGGGAGTTGTGTTTGCTTGGAGTGAGTCAGCTTTCCAGGAGTTGATGACGAGGTTGACTAGTCTGCCAGTGTTGATCATTCCAGAGCGAGGCTTGGGGTATACGATGTACTGTGATGCATCACATGATGGTCTCAGATGTGTTCTGATGCAGGAAGGCAAGGTTGTAGCCTACGGTTCCCGACAGTTGAAGACGCTTGAGTGGAACTATCTTGCACACGATTTGGAGTTGGTAGCTATGGTCTTCGCCTTGAAGACATGGAGTCACTATCTTTATGGCAAACACTTCGAGGTTTTTTCCGATCACAAGAGTTTAAAGTACTTGTTTTCGCAGAAGGACCTGAACTTGCGCCAGCGGCGATGGATGGAGTTGTTAGAGGATTACGACTTTGATTTGCAGTATCATCCAGGGAAGGACAATGTGGTGGCAGACGTGCTCAGTAGGAGATCTCATGGGTCATTAGCTTCTGTGGCTATACGTGAGTGGGCATGCTTGCAGATGTTAGGGAGTTTGATTTATGCCTCAGGGAGATTGAGACGGGTGCCACCTTGTTTTCTGTAGTTACTCGACCAACGTTGATAGCACGTGTGCTAGAGGTCCAGGAGGCTCAGATGATACGAGACCGCGCTGCTAGTGGTGAGAATACAGCAGGATGGATTGTGAATTATGATTAGAGTCTGAGGTTGGACGGCAGGTTATTTGTGCCAGAGTCATGCCGAGCTGATCTATTACGTGAGTGTCATCACTCTCGACTTGCCGTGCATCCTGGAGGCACGAAGATGTATCATGACCAATGTCGTCAGTTCTATTGGACAGGGATGAAACGAGATGTGATCTAGTTTGTTTTTGATGCTTCACCTGTTAGCAGGTAAAGGCGGAACATCAGAGATCGACAGGATTGCTACAGTTGTTGCCTATATCGAAGTGGAAGTGGGAGCACGTCACGATGGACTTTGTGTCAGGACTTCCTCGATCACCTAGGGGACGCGACGCCGTGTGGGTCGTGGTTGATAGGTTGACGAAGTTTGCACACTTTCTCCCCATCCGAGTGAGGGATTCGGTGGAATGAATGAGTAGCTTATATGTTAGGGAGGTATTCAGATTGCACAGAGTGCCAGTGTTTATTGTTTCAGACTGAGACCCGCGGTTCACATCGCATTTTTGGCAGAGTCTGTAGGAGGCTGTGGGGATGAACTTGACGCTCAGTACTTCTTTTCATCCCCAGACGGATGGTCAGTCAGAGAGGACTATACAGATTCTAGAGGATATGCTGAGGTCTTGTGTCCTTGATTTCATAGGTTCGTGAGAAGATCATCTACCGTTAGCAGAGTTTGGATACAACAATAGCTATTAGTCCAGTATCGGGATGTCACCGTATGAGGCTTTGTATGGTAGACCGTGTAGATTGCCCATGTGTTGAACGGATGTGGGAGAGATCACAGTCTTGGGACCCGACATGGTACGGGAGATGACAGAGAAGGTTACTGTGATTTGCTAGTGCCTACTGACAGTGCAGAGCTGTCAGAAGAGTTATGCAGATAAGAGGAGATGACCTTTAGAGTTTGCAGTGGGGGATCATGTGTTCTTGAAGGTCTCACCACGTAGAGGTTTGATGAGATTTGATCGTAGCGGGAAGCTATCACCGCGCTTCATTGGACCATTTGAGATCATTGATATGGTTGGAGAGGTTGCTTATTATTTGTCTTTTCCACCTCAGTTAGCATCTGTGCATAACGTGTTTCACGTTTCTATGCTTCGGAGGTACGAACCAGATTCTTCACATGTGTTAGATTGGGCTGAGCTGCAGATTGACGATGATGCCACCTATGAGGAGCGTCTAGTGAGGATTCTAGATACAAAGGAGCAGGCATTGCGGGGCAGAACCATTACTTATGTCAAGATCTTATGGCGTCATCATGAGGTTGAGGAAGTGACGTGAGAGCTTGAGTCTGGGATGCGTGCTAGATATCCATACCTTTTCACCTCGTGACCTTGTTACGAATTTCGGGGGAAAAATTCCTTAAGGGGGGAGAGTTGTGAGACCCTGACCCTTATTTTTTGAGTTATTTATGTATGTGACGCGTTTATTCCAGTATATGACAGTATCGATGCATGGTTTATGCTTTATAATTGTAGAAAAGCATGTGTAAACGTGTTTTGTGCTTTCCCAGACCTTAGTTAGGTGGGTTGGGTTGGTTTTTGGCTTGAAACATAGCAGCAAACTCCAGTACACTTCTGGTATGGGGTTCGGTCGACTGAATTGTGGATCTAAAGTTTGGTTGACTGAACTCCTTAGTTCGGTCGACAGAACTCCTTAGTTCGGTCGACTGGGCAATGTTAAATTTGGTTTTCTATAAATAGACCAGTGGCGGAATTTTTGGTACGAAAGCCTTTCTTCAGAACTAAGAAACCCCTTTTCTCCTCTTTCTCTCTAGATTTGAGGGCCCGAGGCTTGGTTTGTTGCTGATTCCTTAGTGGATCCTTGCTATCGGGGTCATGGGCTTCGCATACATCCAATCGAATTCTCGTTCTTATGCCGTTCAGTTTTGAGACATGAGTTCTTGACTCTCCGAGGTAGGATTCTAGACTTACTACTGTTATAAGGGTGTTATATGTAGTTATACTTGCTTTCACCGGATAGAAATGAATGAAATGTTATTTACATGTCTTAAACCGTAGTTTTTGGGTAAATGTAAATTTTTACGCATTTTCTCGGTTGTATGCATGTTTCGGGAACGTGGTATTCGTAGTTTTCAAAAAAGAGGTTTAAAAACGGTGATTTGTGAAATCGGGTGAAAAACGTCTTTTTAAAGGTTTGGAGTTAACCTGCGGGGTTGAGTCTCACCTTTTTATACGTTTTGTTGAAAATGGTTTTAGATCTCTATTTTGATGGATTGGATCTCTTTTATACACGTGTTGTATAAACTATTTTGTGGGTTTCGTAGTTGAGCTACGGTGGGTTTTAAAATGTATCCATAGATGTACCGTGACAGAGTGTGATTTAAGTTGGGCTTCTATTGCTCCTTGGTGTAAGTTAAAAAACGTGCGCGGAGTGGGTTCGCTACGGTCCCTCGGGTTAATTCCCGTAAACGTGGTTTGGTTATGTTTCGTCCATCGGTCTCGATAAACCATAAAGAAATAAGTGTGTGATTTGGGTGCTTTCCCATCGGTCGTGGAAATCCGTAAAGAAGTTAGTTGCCTCCGTGAATGGCGTTGTTGTTGTAACTCCGTATATAATTTGTCATTACCTAGCAGGCCTTTAGTGGTTCAAGATTAGGGTAATAGACAGGAGTCTATAGTTGTTACCTTTGTCTGTGAGACAAAGTCGGTACATAGGACTACATTTACATCTTTTTTCTCGGCTGAGTAGCCTGGGTGGAGCTTACTGTTTATTTACAACTTTTTCTTAACTGTGGCATGATATCTGTTAGGATGATATGCATAGTTTGAAGAATGAAAAATGTGGAGTTTTATGAGATAAAACTTTTTTGAGACTCGGAATAGTCTGATGGAAAACTTGTGGTTTTAGAAGGAAAACCTTTTTAGCTCTTGTGGTTGAGCCCGTGTGTGTATAATTGCATAGCCAGTTTGATAATTTTATTGTCTATATTCTATTGGGTTTCGGCTCACGGTGTGAGATTTTGCTATAAAATCTTTTTAGGTGAGCATGATGAGTTGACCTAGTTGCAAAGATGTTGAAAGACTTGCTATAGTTTTTTCTTTTTGAGACATGTACTTACACATGTGACACCTATTGAGGCTGATTTTGTACTTCTTTGGCGATATGCTTATTCATGTATGAGATGCATGTTTTTAGTTTATGAGAGAGTTGAACTGTGGGGACTTTTATCCAAATGTTATACAATTTTATTATCAATTGTGAAACCTATATTCTTAAATGGATGTTTTGGTGGGCTTTTGCGTGACCTGGATGTTAGGGGCGTGATAGACTTTTTGCATTTTTAGTCAGAAATTAAAAAAATTAATGTATCCAATTAAGATATAACTCTTTAACGTTTCTCACGTAAACAAAAATATTAAAGAAATCTCAAGTAAGGGAAAAAAAAAAGAAAAAGAAATCTCAGGTCAAAATAGAAAGTCTCAAATCTTTTTGGGTTAAAATCTTTAAGTATATATATATATATATATATATATATATATATATTACATGTATGTTAAAATTTTCAAAATAAATGGTTTTACTTTTTAAGATTTTTTAAAAATACTCATTATTCTATAAGAAAGTTTTAATTTTTTTTTTTAAGAAGAATTTAATATAAAGAGTTGTGACTATTTGTTTTAAACTAATAGATGTGACTATTGGATTTAAATTAAAAAGTGTATCATTTGGATACTAAAGGGTGTGATCCTTTAACTTAAATGAAAGGTACATTTAAATGAAGATGTGTGGCTCTCTAAGCGAATAGTTGTGCCCGCTTGTGTAAGATGTAATCTACACCGAAGGACTTAATTCAATGGTCAGATTTAATCGAGTGCATGTCCCTTTTGAGGCTCGTGTGAGTCGGAATATTCATATTATTCATGTTAGCATGTTTTTCTTTTAAATTCATGCTAGTCTGTTTTCTATTGGGATTCGGCACACGGTGTGGGATTTGTGAAAATCTTTTTCTGGTAACGGAGATCATAGGTGTTGATCTTGTGGAGCCCTGGAGGTGGAAGACTTTTGTTTGTAGCTTTCTTTTATTTTGTCTTGTTATGGAATCATGTACTTTCACATGTATTGCATGTTCATAGAGGCATGTTTTGTAAGCCTTGAGGCGATATACTATCCATGTATGGAATAGAATGTATGTTGTTTGGAGAGAACAACCTTGGTCACCTTTTTTATTCCATAGTATATTTTGGTTTTGGTTTTGTGTTTAGCAAATAAAACGTTATTTTCAAAAAGGGTGGTTCGGTGGACTTTTTACATGACCCTGGGTTTTAGGGCGTGACAACTTGGTATCAGAGCTTTGGGTTCGAATACCTATGAGCCGTGGAAAGAGGGTGCATCACCTTGTAAGGATGATTGTGTGGGCTTGATTGCATGTGGTTAAGTATTTTTATAACATGAGCATGATAGTTGTGCATATGTGAGTATGGAGGTTAGACCTTAAAATTGATTAGTCTTGTCTTAGGGCGTTTGGATTAAGAAACTTAGAAGCTAAGTTAGAAATGCATTTGGTTGACATGTTTTCTAACAAGAAATCTAAGTAGGTTATCTAAATTGACACATCTTTCTTGATGGTTCTTCTTGGTATGTGAGATGTGTTTACATGATCTTGAATGGCCATGTGTTAGCATGATTATGTGTGTCATGTTTTTACGTTAGTAATAATATATTGAATGAAAGCTTATGTTGTTATGTTGCTTTTGTGTAGAGTTATGTCCGCTCATGGAGAACGAGGCCGTGGTCAAGGCCGTGGCCGTGGAGGCCAAGGGGATGTGCCAATCCCTAATGCTAGGGATGTTAATGCTTCCCAAGGACCGGTAGATGGGGTAGACTTGCTACATGAGATGGTAGGCTCCATCCGTCAGCTAGCCGAGGCCGTTAGGGGGAGATAAAGAGTATTCGAGCCGAGGGCGACTATCGCGATGCAGGAATTTTGATGTCTCGACCCTCCTACCTTTGTCGGGGATCCTGATCTTAAGGTGGCCATAACATGGCTAGAGCTTGTGACCAGAATTCTAGATACCCTACAGATAGAGGAGGATGACCTGAGGATTGCATTCGTCACATTTCAGCTGAGAGGGGATGCTCATGAATGGTGGAAGTTTGCTATAACGATTGTGGGAGGCACATGGGATTCGTTTACAAAAGTATTTCTAGAGAAGTACTTTCCTGAGTCCTTGAGAGATATTTATCGTGAGGAGTTCTTTCTCCTCACACAGGGGGCGCTGAGTGTGGTGCAGTATGAGGTGAGGTTCACTAGCTTGTCCTGTTTTGCTAAGGACTGCATATCTACGGATGATTTACACTTGAAGAGTTTTGAAAGGGGTCAGAGGCTCGCGATTAAGGAACAAGTGGCAGGATTGAGATTACGTGTTTTTATAGATATGGTGGAGTCGGCTGTTGTCATAGAGAATACGCTGAATGAGACTCATACACCTAGGGAGATCAAGGCTCGCAGAGTAGAGTGGATACTTAGTTAGGTGGGCACTCTAATAAGAGGAAGAGGTTCTTTAGCCCTCGCATGCATCCCTCAGGGTCACAGCAGCAGCTTTCTATACCAACACCTTCCATGGCTTCATTAGGAAAGACAGAGCAGAGAGAGATCATCTGTTATGAGTGTAGATAACCTGGGCATCGAGTGACGAATTGGTTACAGAAGGGATAGTCTTAGAGTTCAGAACAGGAGAGAAAGCCACCAGTTTGTTATGGATGCGGCGAATCGGGACACATTCGTAGGAACTGTGCTCGAGAAGGGAGTGCACAGAGCATGGCAGGAGCAGCAGCTGTTTCGCCCACGCAGGGACGACAGATTTATCAACAGCCTGTGGCTTAGGCATCTAGGATTACAGACGAAAGTGCCTCAGTGCAGTCAGTATGGCAGTCGACAGTTCAGGGTTATGGTGGACAGACTAGGGGAACACAGGGCTGAGTATACATTCTTCTAGATCCTAGTTCTTTCAAGCTATTGGTCATGCCTGATGTAGTTACTACATAAGTGATCAGAGGTACTCTCTTATTGTATTGATCATGGGCCAGTGTTCTTATCGACACGAAAGCATCGCATTCTTTTGTTTCATCTACTTTTGCATCTACATTGGGGTTGGAGATAGATTCATTGGGTAGTGCGTTGTGTGTAGAGACCCCGGTTGGTGAGAGTGTAGCGTTGGGTCAGGTTTGTAGATCTTGTGAGTTGGAGGTCGCTAGTCGCTGTTTAGAGTTTGATTTTATCATTCTAGAGATAACCAATTTTTACGTCATCCTAGGGATGGATTGGCTGACCACCTATCGTACCTTTATTGATTGTAATCGACAAAGGGTATCGATTTGTACGCTGGAGGGTGATTACTTTTGTTTCATGGGAAATCGAGACGAGGGTATGGTGTCCATGCCTGGTGTTGTACGGAACCGGGGAAACCTGGGTTTCCTCTTTTCTACTCTCTTGTTAGATGAGGTGGTTGGGGTTCGAGGGGAGTTGCCCCCTGTGGTTTGCGATTATCCAAATGTCTTTCCTAACGATCTATTTGAGTTGCCACCGAGTCGTGAGGTGGAATTTTCTATCGATCTGGTTCTGGGAGCTGCTCCTATTTTGATGCCATCTTACCATTTTGCTTTGGCTGAGTTGCAAGAACTCAAGGTACAACTTCAATAGTTGCTTGATAAGGGGTTTGTACATTGCCGTGGAAAGCTCCAGCTTTGATTGCGAAAAAGAAGGATGGGTCCTTGAGGTTGTGTATTGACTATCGAAAATTGAATCAAGTAATGGTGAAAAATAAGTATTCTATGCCAAGAATTGATGACTTGTTTGATCAGTTGAAGGGTTTAAGTTATTTTTCGAAGAACGATATGAGGTCAGGGTACCATCAGTTAAGGATTAGGGACAAGGACATAGCGAAGACCGCCTTTCAGACTCGTTATGGTCACTATGAGTTTTTGGTTATGCCGTCCAGTTGGACAAAGGCCCTTACGACATTCATGGTTTTGTTGAACTGTATTTTTTATCTGTATCTGGATAGTTTTGTGATTGTGTTCATGGATAATATTCTTATCTACTCACCCACGAGAGAGATATATGAGGAATACCTATGCATTGTTCTATATGCGAAGTTTGAGAAGTTTGAATTTTAGATGTCTGAGGTAAGATTTCTTGGACACGTGGTATCGAGGGATGGAGTATCAATTGATTCTTCAAAGACTAATGTAGTGATGGATTGGGAACGACCAAAGAATGTGTTTGAGATTCGTAGCTTTTTAGGTTTGGCAGGTTATTACCGACGGTTTGTAAAAAACTTTTTTAGACTTGCCACGCCAATGATGCGCCTTACGCGAAAGGGAGTCATGTTCATTTAGAGTGAGTCCTGTGAGTTAGCATTTCAGGAGTTAAAGAAAATGTAGACTAGAGCACCAGTGTTAATTATTCCAGAATGAGGTTTGGGTTACATAGTATATTGTGATGTGTCGCATGATTGTTTAGGTTGTGTTCTGATGCAGGAAGGTCAGGTTGTGGTTTACGGATCCCGGTAGTTGAAAACTCAAGAGAAGAATTACCCGACACATGATTTGGAGTTAGCAATCGTGGTCTTTGCCTTAAAGGCATGGTGGCACTAACTTTATGGTGAGTATTTTGAGATTTTCTCTGATCACAAGAGTTTGAAGTACTTGTTTTTGTAGAAAGACCTAAATCAATGCCAGCGACGGTGGATGAAATTTTTGAAAGATTATGACTTTGAACTGCACTACCATCCGGGAAAGGCCAATGTTGTGATCGACGCTCTTAGCAGGAGATCTCATGGTTTGTTAGCTTTCATTGCAATTTGAGAATGGGGCATGCTTGGAGAGGTTAGTGAGTTTGAACTGTGTCTCGGGAAGATAAGAAAGGGTGCGACATTATTCTTCGTGGTTTCGCAACCTATGTTGGTTACTCGTGTGCTAGAGGTTCAGCAGACTGATTAAAAGGCTCATATGTATATTCGATAACGTATTCAGATTCCTTACTAGAATACACGTCGGCCAAACGCGCTTCTAACTTGGCTTCTAAACATTTTAAACCAAACGCTCGAAGGCAAGACTCACTAATCCAGAAATTCAACCTCCATGTCCACATATACACAGTTATCATGCTCAAAAAGCAATTAACATGTTATAAACCAGCGTTTAAACACGTGCAAGCAAGCATACACAATCAACCTCACCAGGTGATAAATCCCTTTTTCCCATGGCTCTTAGGTATTCGAACCCAGAGCTCTGATACCAAGTTGTCACGCCTCAAAACCCGAGGTCACGTGAAAATCCACCAAACATCTATTTGATATGAAAATATAAGTTTTCATACTTTAAAATCCGCACGTTAAAACCAATGAAATACCCAATAAAGTGTATCTCTCATAAATAAAAGACAACCGTTCAACCTATATTTGGTTTAACCTACATACGGTGAGTACCTACGCTGTGCACGTTTTCGGACTTACACCGAGAGAAACTCGTGCCAAATACACGTCATCCCGGTACTTCTAGATAATCTTCTAAAAATATTTCTCAAATCGGTACAATATACATGTACATAGATCCATCCATCACCTGGAGATCAAAACAAAACATTTCAAAATGTTTTCCCCAAAAGCAGTTATACAATGCCTGTATAAATATGAGATCCAATCCATGAAACCATGGAAATCAAACCAAAATATGTAAAAACATATACATTTTATGAAAATATTTTAGAAAGCGAGTCTCAACCCCAAGGGTTACCTCCAAACCTCCAATAAACATGTTTCTCCCAAACGTTTTCATAAAATCTCATTTTTCAAACCATCCCATTGAAAATCAACCTCCGCCACACTAGATCTCAAAGATCCATTGCTTTAAAAACCAACCGAGGGAAGCCAAAACCCAACCCTCGAACCACCAAAACCAAACACTTTCCCAAAAACCACTAAACACCAACTCAGCACATCAGTCGATTGGCCCCTCCCACCAGTCGGCTGAAAAGCCTCTGGAAAAGGCAAAAATTTCAAAACAGAGCCTCGTCAGTCGATTGACCTAGAGGCCAGTTGACTGATCAGCCTAGAAAATCGTTTTTATGCTACGATTTTTGGGGTTTCAAGCCCCAAATCAAACCTTAAACTCTTGTTTTTGATATCCACAAGCATACCCTAGCTTAGGACTATCAAAAAATCTTAAAAAAACATCCAACACCCGATTTCATCCAACCGAAACGGCAAAAAAGAGTTTTAAAAACCAAAATCCTAACTTTGAAACAAAGATGATTTCCAAGCGATTTACACGGTGAAAACACATAAGATTACTTATATAACCCTTATACAACAGTAGAATCTGAGATCCTACCTCGTTGGGTCAAAAACCTAATACCTCGATCCACGTGCAAATTCTAGCTTCGTCAAAATCAAAATCTGTCTGGATGGATGGGTAGACCACGATGCCAATATTAAGGATCCGCTGTTGGATCGTTGAAAACTGATCCCCGGGCCCCCGAGAAGTTAGAGAGAAGGCAGAAAAAAAATTAAAGAAACTTAAGTGTTAAGTTTAGAAAATATCTAACTCTAGATATTTATAAGCCTCCAAAATATCTTTTTTTTTTAAATTTTTGAAATTCGCACAGAAACTCCCTATAACCCCGGGAAATAACCCCGCATGCTCAGATTAACCAAAACACGCATTGAAACACATATATGCATATTAAAGCAAAAATGCTAAAGCGTGACTAAAAACACGAAACGTGCATATAAATCAAAAAGAAAAGGTACAGGGTCTCACAGGTCAACCGGCAGAAAGTTATTTTTGGCCAGAAACCCAGCACCCCCATGGCCATTTTGCTTAAAATTCGATATGTTTGGCTTAGAAAGTCAGACTTGATTGGTAATGTAATTTTGAGTGCCTCAAGAAACTAACTTGTTGATAAAATCTTTAGAAGCACTCTAACTGGAACATGTGTCTTGAAATAATATTTTTCTATCTATTTAAAAAAAACAAAAAAAGGTGTTATATATATATATGTGTGTGTGTGTGTGTGTTGTGTGTGTGTTGTGTGTAATTTTTTTTGTAGTTCTTTTGACTTTCAAAATATGTAAAACTCGATTAATTCAAAGTAGATCAATTTTTACGAAATAAGTCAAAATAAAAAATTGACTTATTAGTTTTTGTCGGTAAAAAATTAAAAAATTCATAATTTTGAGTCTACTTGATAATTTTTCAAATAAAAGATATTCGAACTTTTGTTCAAAATTTTTCATTGGAACCTTTTTCAATATTTTTTAAAAAACACTTTTGATGAACCATGGTGATAGGATCCGTATGTTGATATTGATGTCTACAACCACCTCCATTTGTTTACCTATCTACTGGTCTCTTCTCATTGAAAACTATTTGTGCTATAAAATGCTTATAGAAAATGAATGCCTATATAAACCTTGTCTTTTCATTTGTGATAGTGTGAAAGTTGCTGTTTATGCTATTTTTTTTGATATGTACGTGGAAGTGGCTACCTATATGAACTTTACTTTCTCGTTCGTTTTAAAGTGAAAGTCGACACTTATGTTGCTATACAAACATGCTTAAGAAAATGACTACTTATGTGAACCTTGTCTTTTTGTTTGTATTAGTGTAACAACCGCCAAATAAAAGTATAGATAATTTTTTTATATACAATTCTTTTTGAGGGAAAGTTTTCATCTTTATTCAAACAGATGTACATTAGGAATTTATCCAGTTTGACTTCAAAAGTGTGAAAATTCTTAAAAATATTCAAATATGTTTCATGAAATATCGATCACACATAAGCATTGAATCCGAAATTTGAAGAAAAAAATCGAGTAAACTCTTAAGTTTTTTTTTTCCTCGTGATATTAAACATTAAGTTCATTTTTATTTTGAAAATTCAATAAACTTTGATCTCCATTGAATGATTTATATATATTTTTGATTTGAATGTCAAAAAGATTTATTTTATTATAAAGTTGTTAAATTTTAGAAAATAAAAAATAAAAAGGGGGAGTCTATAAACATTATTTTTCAAGTAAAACAATTTCATGTGATTGCCTCTTTAGATTTTTCATAGTGTTTTCTTAGCGGTACTTCTAGGACATACACAAAAAAGAGAGAGATATGTTTAGTTTGGGAGTCTCTGTTTTTCGAATGGTTTTTAAATTTTGGCTTTTGATTAGAATATATCTTAATTTAAACTTATTTTTTAATAATTTTTATTAACTTGGTCTTTTTGGAGAAATGGTCAGTTTGTTTTTGTTAAAGGAATGAAGAATAAAGAAAAAGAAGTTTGCTTGAATCATGATTGCATGAAAAGTTCTTCTAGAAGACTACAGCTTGAAGATTACGTATTTGGGATGCTTAGGAGTTTTTGTTTTTACCTGGAATTGTCAATGGGAAGATTATTTGGAATTTATTTATAACATTAGTTATATTAAATTTTATATATTTTTGTGACAATTTAGGTTGTACAAGTATTATAAAACTCCTAATTGTTTTAGGACTCTTGTGGTTGGATGACTATAGAACTCCTAAGTTATTTGATTTAGTTAAGTCATTTAAATGAATTGTAAGTCTTAGTTGGGTTAGAAGTCTTTTGTCATAATATTATTCAGGCTGGAAGACTAAAGTACAACACAAGAAGTCAAGAGTACAAGCTAATGAAACAGATTCGTGCAAGAGCAGAAAATAGTCTGGCACATGACCGCTCGAGCGGTCCCAAGTGCGCTCTAGCAGACTCCGGGCAGTTTTAATTCTGTTAAAACTCTAATTACCTGGTTTTGAGGCCTATATAAATGACCATAGGCTAGCCACAAAAATTAACTTATGTACTTCAATAATAAGATATTCTAAAGCAGATCAGAAGTTTCTTTCGAGTTCCAAAAATTTTAAGATTGTTCGTGTTCAACTTAGAAGGTGTTCTAAGTTTAACGACAGAGGATTCTGTCAGTGTGAAAGTATGGAGGATTCAATACATGTGAAGTTTCGAGAATTTGTTGTTGCAGTGATCGAGTGGGGAACGGTGCATGTGAATTCAGCAAGATAACTTAAACCGTTTAGATTGAGAATTCGATTAAAGTTTGTAAGTGGGTGTCTTGTAACTATTCAATTGGTTAGTGTTTGATTTATCTAGACTAGGATTAGTCATGTGATTTTTTACCCAAGTTGGATTTTTTACGTAAAAAACCTCGTGTATTGAGTTTGGATGTTTAATTTTTTACTTCTCGTATTCCACGACATAGATTGATTAAAAACGTAAAAAGAATAAATTTTTAATTGGTTTGATTAAAAAAATTAAAAATAATTTTTTTCAGGATGGAACCATTTTGGCCATCCCATTCACTTTACATTTGGAAGTGTGATTTCTCTTCTCTCCTCCTAATATTCTTATAGCTTTCTTATTCTATGATATTTTGTTATTATGTAGAAATAAAATATCAGATTCTTGGTTCGATTGATCCATTATTTTGATGGTATTCTAACATTTTTTTCATTTGTGCAAATGTGGACATATAGATTTTTGTGATTGAGTTTCGTTGTTTCTTAAAGACATATTTGCTGTAACCCATTGCACACCTTCTGGTGGAGACAAATACAGTCTTTAGTAAAATAATTTTGTTACGTGACTCAAACCTATTTCCATCATGTTGTTCATTAGAAAAAGTTCGTCATCCAGACTTCTCACATCAGCAATTCAAGCTTTTTCAATCACGACGTTCATCACAAGATATTTACCATCTAGAATTTGTGTTCCAACAATCTACAAATAGTATTTACAATAGCGATGTCTCTGCAGAAAATGACGTAAGACTTTGTCAAGCTCAGCCTCTTTGATGAAGGCAACTTCAGATAATGGCAAAAGAAATTACATTTTCTTCTAAAAACTCTAAATGTGGCTTACATCCTCACAATGCCGTTCCCAAAAGAACAAGAAGAAGAAAATTGGAGCAGACTCGTACAAGAACAAATTGGGAGAATGATGACTACATTTGCAAGGGCCACATTCTGGATGCGTTGTCGAACACTATTCGTTGTATACTCGGACATGGAAACTGCAAAAAATATGTGGGATGCACTATAATCAAAATATCTGACCACCGACGATGACTAGTAAGAAACTTTAGTTATGTAGTTTATGCATTAAAAAATGGTAGATAAGAAATCTATTTACACTGGAACAATTGGTTTAACACCTTCATATGGAAAAAAGAGTTCAGACTTTAAAAAAGTAATGAAAAACTTGGGGCTAATAACTCTAAGGTTCATATGATGGAAAAAAAAACGAATCCCAAAGATAATAGTAAGTGAAAGTTTTAGCAGAGTAATAATTGAAATAAAATCTAAAAGGGTGGATGCTGGTATTTGTGGCGCTAAGATTTTGGGTTTGATTTAAAATTAGGAAATTCAAGAGTTATTTTGCAAATATTTCAACACCTTCAAAACCAAAAAATTTTGAAAACCCGTTTTATTAAAAATTGAAGTTGCCACTTAATTTTTGAAAAAAAACTAAGAAAAACAAAAAAAAACCCACTGATCTTTAAAACATTAACTAGAGAAAACAAAGATTCGAGGGCTAAGGTACGAATCGGGAAAAGACTTCGTTCGCCAAACCGTAAGGTTAGACTTTTGATTTGAATGTCGAAAGGAGTTATTTTATTATAAATAAAAAATAAAAAATGGGGAGTCTTTAAATATTATTTTTCAAGAAAAATAGTTTTATAGAATTGCTTCTTTAGATTTTTCGTTGTGTTTTCTTAATGGCACTTCTAGGCTATACACAAAAAAGGGGGAGATTGTATATGGATCTTTGGGATATTTTGAAATTTGATCATTAACTGAACTGGAATGCTTTTTTAATAATTTCTAATTTCTATTAACTTGATTTTTTTGGAGAAATGGTCAGTGTTTTTGTCGGGAGATGAAGAAAAAGAAGAAAGAAAGTTGCTTGAATAATGATTACAAAGAAGTTGCTTGGATAATAAATTCATGAAGACTCTTGGAAGACTATACAGATGAAGATTTTTTAGAAGTATATATAGGAGTTTTTGTGTTTACCTGAAATTTTCAAGGAGGAGATTGTTAGAAAATTATTTGTTATTTTGTAAGAATTTAATTTTCTTATTTTTATGGTAATTTAGGTAGTATAATAAGTACAAAACTCCTAATTTGATTAGGATTGTAATTGATGGATAAGGATAAGATTAGAGAGTTTTAATCTATTAAGGAGTCCTAGATTCACTTGAAATTCTCAATCATTTTTCCTAACAATTCAAAAAACTAAAGTACAACACAAGAAGCCAAGAGTACAAGTCAATGAAGCAAGTTTGCGCAAGAGTAGTTTTGACAGAACACTGTCTCTAGTTAGTTTAAATTATATTGAAACTCTGATTGCTGGTGTTTCAAGCCTATAAATAAGACCATAGGCCATACTCGAAATTCACTTATGTACGTCCAAGATCAAATATCCTAAAGTTAATCAGAAGGTCCTTTTCGAGTTCGAAAACATTACGAAGATTGTTCGTGTTTAAGCTTAGAAGGCGTTCTAAGTTTACTAACGAGGGATTTTGCCAGTGTGAAAGTATCGAGAATTTGATATTTGTGAAGCTAGTATCGAGGATTCAATATTTGTGAAGTTTTAAGGATTCGTTGTTGTGGTGATCAAGCGGGGAACGATATACGTGGATTCAGCAAGCAAGTTTAAGACGCTTGGATTGGGAATTTGATCAAAGTCTATAAGTTGTGTCTTGTAACTGTTTGATTGATAGTGCTTGAATACTTGGACTTGGATTAGTCCCATAGATTTTTCCTGAGTTTGGGTTTTGCACATAAAAAATCTTGTGTGTTGAGTATGTATGTTTGATTATTAATTTCTCGCATTCCACGGCATAGATTGATCAAAACGTAAAAATAATATTTTTTAATTAGTTTGATTAAAAATGAAAAAATATATTTTTTTCAATTGGTATCAGAACGGGTTTATATTTTTTTCAAAACAATAATAATATTTTTTGATATTGAAAAAATTATAATATTTTTTTATTAAAAAGGGTCATGATATTTTTTTGACAAAAAAATGTTTTTTGAAAAAACAGTTCTAATCAATCTATTTCATGGAATTTCCAAGAGAAAGTTACTCAACAATTAGACCACCCATATTGGATGGAGGGAACTACCTTCATTAGAAAACTCGAATGTGGGCATTTTTAAAATCAATCGATGAAAGAGTTTGAATTTCAGTTGTTAATGACTATACTCGACCTACTGTCAAGTTTAGAGATGATTTTATTTTAAAACCAACCAAACAATGGGATTAAAAAGATTTCAAAAATATAGGCTGGAATAGCAAAACGATCAATACCATCATCAGAGGTGTCATACTAGAAGAATTTCGACGAATTTGTACGTGTGAAATTGTTAAAGAAGTATGAGGTATCCTTGAAGTCACTTATAAAGGTACTACAACTGTAAAAATTTTAAAACATCAAAGGCTCACTACTAGTCTTGAAACTTTAAGAATGAATGATAATGTGGCATTTGATGATTTTTATGTTAAATTGAATGACATAGTCAATTCTAGTTTTATACTTGACAAAAAAATTCCTGAATCCCGCATTGTTAGAACAATTTTGGGATCACTCCGTGAGAGATTCCAATCAAAAGTCACTGCTATTGAAGAAAGCAAAGACGTTGATATTCTGCAAGTGGAATAGTTGGTTGAAAATCTTCAAACCTCTGAAACTAGTCTACGTCAACTTTTAAAATCTAAAAGTATGGCTTTAAAAACAATTTAGGATAACATTGACAAGGTAGAGAACAATGATGAGTTTGATGTTGAAATTTTAAAATATTTTGTTAAAAAATTCAAATAGGGTTTTAAAAATAAAAATTACAGTAATTTCAAACTTGAAAATAATGGGGATGATAAGCTTAAAATTAATTCTAATAATGACACTAAAAATGTTAAAAATAAATCCCGAGGCATGCAGTGTTTTAAATGTCAATGTTGTGGCCATATGGTGAATGAATATCCAATCAAGAAAAAGAAAAAGGATGAAGCTTTTAAAGTCATCACATGGGATGATAGTTCTTCTGATAGTAATTCAGACAATGATGAAGCAGACAATGATGATGGTAATTTTATTACTTTTACTGCTTTATTTTTCACGCTCCAAACTCCTGGTCATTCGAAACACCCACAAACAACTAACTCGAGAATACACTCTCAATATGAAACATACATGCATTGTATATAATCACCAAACGGTATATATTACATGGTTTCAACACCGAAAAAACATGTTACAACATACATGTAACGAATAGAACAAAAAAGAAGACTACATCTCTTTCACCTCTCCAGTACCTCCAGATCAATCAGCGTAACTGGCTCCTAAAGAAAATCAAATCCCACACTGTGAGCTAAAACTCAGTAGAAACTAGACAGGCATGCAGTATAAGCTAAACATGTTAGGAAAACGAGGTGCAGTTTTAAACTTTCTTTCAAACCTTTAAAATAATTTTCACATGCAACTAAAAAAGCGAGGATACAAACCATCTTTTAACTCACTCATAGGAGCCTAAAAAAATAGTTGAAAAAGGATTTTTATATCGCGATTTACACGACTCTTAAAACAGTTTGAAAACAGGTATATCTGTCCCACAATGCAGTTCATGCAATCCATGTAACTTCTCGGACTTACACAGAAGGACCACAGCCTTCGTCAATGCAACGCACATAACCCGTGCAACATACACAACGCACGTAACCCGTGCAACACACACATCTTCACGGACTTTCACCGTAGGACCATCATCCGCCCACATATGCATATCTTTACGAACTTTCACCGATGGACCAAAATTTGCCCCACATATGCAATACGAATACAAATCTACGTATTAACAGACACCTCTACACATACCCAAATCACGGGATAAAATCGTATACTATGGGGTAAAACCATAGGCTAAACCACGAGGTAAAACCACATACTCTACCCTAAGCCACGGGATGAAACCGGTGACCATGGATTAAACCACGGGATAAGACCGCATATTATAGGATAAAACTGAACATTACGGAATAACACCAAAAACTACGGGATAACACCGACTCACCACATGCATACTAAACCAGGGTTTAAATGCATAAAGCCACGTACTATCACTACGTTATACAAACCACGTCACATGCTACACACGCGACTCACACAACACCTGCAACTCATGCAACATGCATCACATGCATCAATTCCTCATTTTTCACATAACCAGGCTTATAAAACACCTAACTTGTAAAGCATGCAACCACGGTACACGTAACGATACAAAAACTATGTAATTTGCTTATATAATCCATGCATAATAAATCACAGTTATAAATGCATAAAGTCAGCTATAAGCACACATAGCCATATAACCTTAAATCGTGACATCACCCGTCACAAACTCGACATTCACTCACAGGGACAATCGGTAACCCACACAACCAAGCCTAACTGGAAGGCTACACCAAACTCCTCAAACCACGAGGTCACTAACACCACCTTTTCTCCAAAGGTGCCACGGGCCCTAACATGCCCCACAACCAACGATGCGTAAGCACCACGCACATAACCGTGCCCCAACAACCCACATCTAACCATGCCTGTCATCCCCAAGGACGACACCTAAATGAACACCCAAAGCCACGACACGACTCCCAAAGCCATAACCCGACCAACTGAACCCCCAAAGACATCCAATAATATTTCAATTGACTAACCCCCCAATCAATTAACTGAATACTATTGAAAACCAATTGAAAACCGAGGAACCAACCACCAAAACCACCAACACACAGCCCAGAACTTCAGTCGACTGGACCCAACCCCCAGTCGACTGAAAAACACACTGGAAAAGCCCAAAAATGCCAAACACACAGTTCAGTCGACTGACCCCATGGGTTCAGTCGACTGAACCCTAAGAACTATGATCCAGTCGACTTGACCTATGAGTTCAGTCGACTAACCAAGCCCAGAAATCATTTTTAAGCTACGATTTCAATCTCCAAGCCTCGAATTGAAGCCTCCAAACACCCATCTAACACCCTCGGACATACACACGTCCAGACCTAACACTTAGACCTCAAAGGCCTGACACCCAATTTCATCCACCGAAATTGCCAAAAAATGATTTTTATCCCAAAAATCCAACTTGATACAAACTCAGATCTATAGTAATCAAACCGTTAAAAATACACACGTTTACACGTAGCACCCTTACACAGCAGTAGGGTCTAGAATCCTACCTCGGTGAGTTAAAAACTTGACGCCTCGAATCACGTGCAAAATTGAGCTTCATCGAAATAGAATTTCGTCTAGATAAATGCATAGCCCACCAAGCCAATAGCAAAAATCCATTGTCTGATCGTTGAAAATCGAGCCCCAGGCCCTCGAGAACTTAGAGAGAAGGCAGAGAAAAAAAAAAACTTACTGGAGAAATTTTAAAAATATCCTTTGAAAATATCTAATTCCAGATATTTATAGGCCTCCAAAATATCTTTTTTTTAATTTTTTTTTAAAAATTCACACTGTAACATCTCACAGCCCCAGGAACCTGCCCCGCATGCATATCTAACCCCGATCATGCATCAAAAGTATTTAAACATGCTAAAGTAAAAACGCTAAATGCGCGTCGAAAAATACCGAAAAAATGGGTTAGGGTCTCACAACCCTACCCCCCTTAAAAGAAAATTTCCCCCAAAATTCAACTCAAGGTCAAGAAACAAACCATTGATCGCAATCGACACAGACGCACGAGATAGTCAGCCAAACCATTCCTAGGATATAGTCAAATAAGGTCAGGTATCCTAAACAACGGCCAACCATCGCAAAGACACAGGATCTACAACTCACAATAACCTCACATCATCACTAGCCACTGCCTCAACATAGCACACCACCCACAGAATCCATCACCAACTCCCAAACAAGTGCAACAAAGAAACTGGCCCAGAGCCTGCAGACTCAGAAAGTACCTCTACTCGCTGAAGGAATATCTACATCATCCGTCAAATCGGTGCCCTGGAATCTATAAGGGAATATGATCGGGGTAATGTTGCTCTGCCCTGTCCATCATAACTCGGCGATGTCGGCTGCCGCACCGTTTGAACTAACTTACTCTCACTTACCATCTGGAAAGTCAGAACTGCAAGATACTGATGTTGCTCCTGCACATACGAGCTCTCAGGTGTGCCTACTGTACTCGACGCACCCTCTCTCTGGGGACAAGTCCTGCAGATATGCCCCGTCTGACCATATCTATAGTAAATAGACAGCCCCGTCCCCTGCAACTGATCTGGTATGGAACTCTAAGCCTGCCTTAACTGTGGGTCTCAGTGCTACCTCGACTGCGGGCAATCTGGCACATAATGCCCCAGCTATCCACATCGATAACATCTGATCTCCCTCTGCTCTGGCCTCCCCGACGAAGCGACTAATGGTCCTGGTGTAGAGAACTGTTGTGGTCCAGATAGATGAAAGCTAATACTAGAGGACCTATGCCTCTTGCTGGAACGCCCACCTGTCTGCGCCTCTGTCCCACCCTGAGGTATCCTGGCCTCCCTGGAAGCTCGAATCGCAATCATAGTGTTCTCCACCCTCACTGCTACCTCCACCAGCTCTGTGAAGACACGAAGTCCCATTGCAACACATGCTCCCTGATCGTTGGCCTCAAGCCCCACTCAAATCTCATCGATCGCAGCTCGTCTGGGCTCACCAACTCCGATGTAGATCGGGATAAGCTCGTAAACGTGGCCTCGTACTATATGACGTCCATGGCCCCCTGGGTAAGAGTGTAGAACTCCTCCCTGTACAAATCCCTCTTTACCAATCCAAAAAGTATTTCTCTAGAAACACTCTTGTAAAGGCTACCCATGTGACTCCCACAATGGTCCTGGCATACTTCCACCACGCATGAGCAGCACCCCTCAGTTGAAAAGTAGCAAAAGAAACCCGCAACTCGTCCTTCTCAATTTGCAATGTGTCTAGGATCCGAGTCACCAACTCCAGCCACTCTGTCGCCACAATAGGATCAGGATCTCTCGCAAAAGTAGGCAGATCCATGCGCCTGAACTCCTGCATCGCTACTGTAGCCCTAGCCTCCGGTACTCCCTCTCTCTCCCTAACAATCTCACCTCTAACCAACTGCTGGATAGAACCTGTTAGCACACGCAACAACTTCGTCGCGTCCATCGATCTAGGGGAGTATTTGCATCCCTAGCATCAGGGATAGGAACAACCCCTTGGCCAGCACCACGGCCACGGCCTCGACCACGGCCTCGCCCTCATTTTACAGATATCGCGTCTATATGAAAGAGACAGAACATGAGATGCAGCACAGCATAAACCACATAAGTATGCTAACACATAAGCACATAGGTTTATGCTAAACAACCCCACATACTGAGGAGAACCAACAAGAATGACACGTCAATCTGGATAACCTACTCAGATTTCTTGCTAGAAATCACGTCAGCTAAACGCGTTTCTAACTTGGCTCCCAAGTTTGTTAATCCAAACGCCCAAAGGCAAGACTATCACTCCTAAGATTCAACCCCCATGCTCACATATACACATCATTCACATATCTAACATGTTGACACGTTCATGCTATCAAGGCATCTAAACATATGCAACCAAGCACACGCAATCAACCTCACACAGTGATGCAACCTCTTCCCACAGCTCTTCGGTATTCAAACCCAGAGCTTTGATACCAATCTGTCATGCCCTCAACTTCGGGTCATGTGAAACACCCACAAACAACCAACTCGAGAATACACTTTCAATATAAAATATACATGTATTGTATATAATTGCCAAACGGAATACATTACACGATTTTAACACCAGAAAAATATGTTACAACATACATGTAACGGATAGAACAAAAAGGAAGACTACAGCTCTTTCACCTCTCCAGTACCTCCAAATCAACCAGCATGACCGGTACCTGAAGAAAATCAAATCCCACACCGTGAGCCAAAACTCAGCAAAAACTAGGCAGGCATGTAGTATAAGCTAAACATGCAAGAAAAACGAGGTGCAGTTTTATACTTTCTTTCAAGCCTTTAAAATAATTTTCACATACAAACGAAAAAGTGGGGATACAAACCATCTTTTGACTCACTCACAAGAGCCTCAAAAAATAGTTGAAAAGGGTTTTTAGATCGCAATTCACTCAACTCTTAAAACAGTTTGAAAACTGGTCCATCCGTCCCACAATACAGTTTATGCAATCCATGTAACTTCTCAGACTTCTACCAAAGGACCATAGCCCTCGTCTATGCAATGCACATAACCCGTGCAACACACACAACGCACACAACCCGTGCAACACACACATCTTCATGGGCTTTCATTGTAGGACCATCATCCGCCCTCATATACATATCTTTACGGATTTTCACTGAGGGACCAAAATTTGCCCCACATATGCAATACAGATACAAATCTAGGTATTAACAGGCACCTCTACACATGCCTAAACCACGGGATAAAATTGTATACTATAGGGTAAAGCCATAGACCAAATCACGGGGTAAAACCGCATACTCTACCACAAGCCACGGGATGAAACTGCCGACCACAGATTATACCATGGAATAAAACTGCATACCACGAGATAAGACCACATATTATAGGATAAAACGGAACATTACGGAATAAGAACGAAAACTACGGGATAACACCGACTCACCACATGCATACTAAACCAGGGTTTAAATGCATAAAGCCACGTACTATCACTACGTTACACAAACAACGTCACATGCTACACACGTGACTCACACAACACCTGCAACTCATGCAACATGCATCACATCCATCCATTCCTCATATTTCACATAACCATGCTTATAAAACATTTTAGTTGCAAAGCATGCAACCACGGTACATGTAACGATACCAAAATCATGTAATTCACTTATATAATTCATGCATAATAAACCACAATTATAAATGCATAAAGCCATCTATAAGTACACATAGCCATATAACCTCGAATCGTGACATCACTCATCACAAACCCGACATCCACTCATAGGGACAACCGGTAACCCACACAACCAAGCCTAACTGGAAGGCTACACCAAACCCCTCAAACCACGAGGTCACTAACACCACCTTTTCTCCAAAGGTGCCACGGGCCCTAACACGCCCGACAACCAACGATGCGCAAGCACCACGTACATAGCCATGCCCCAACAGCCCGCATCTAACCATGCCCGTCATCCCCGAGGACGACACCTAAATGAACACCCGAAGCCACGACACGACTCTCAAAGCCACAACCCGACCAACCGAACCCCTAAAGGCATCCAACAGTATTTCAATTGACTAACACCATAATCAATCAACCGAATACTATTGAAAACCAATTGAAAAGCAAGAAACCAACTACCAAAACCACCAACACACAGCCAAAAATTTTAGTCGACTCGACCCAACCCCTAGTCGACTGAAAAACACATTGAAAAAGCCCAAAAACGCCAAACACACAGCTCAATCGACTGACCCCATGGGTTCAGTCGTCTGAACCTTAATAACTATGATCCAGTCGACTGGACCTTTGAGTTCAGTCGATTAACCAAGCCCAAAAACTATTTTTAAGCTACGATTTCAACCTCCAAGCCTTGTATTGAAGCCTCCAAACACCCATTCAACACCCTTGGACATACACACGTCCAGGCCTAACACCAAGACCTCAAAGGAAACACACGACACCCGATTTCATCCACTAAAATCGCCAAAAAATGATTTTTTATCCCAAAAATCCAACTTGATACAAACTCAGATCTATAATAATCTAACCATTAAAAGCACACACGATTATACGTAGCACCCTTATACAGCAGTAGAATATAAAATCCTACCTCGGTGAGTTAAAAACTCGACCTCTCGAACCACGTGCAAAACTAAGTTTTGCCAAAATAAAATTTCGTTTGGATGAACACGTAGCCCACCAAGCCAATAGCAAGAATTCACTGTCTGATCGTTGAAAATCGAGCCCCGAGCTTCCGAGAACTTAGAGAGAAGACAGAGAGAAAAAAGAAAACTTACTAGAGAAGTTTTAAAAATATCCTTTGAAAATATCTAACTCCAGATATTTATAGGGCTTCAAAATATGTTTTTTTTGATATTTTTTGAAATTCGCACCGTAACATCCCACGGCCCGGGAACCTACCTCGCATGCATATCTAACATCGATCATGCATCAAAAGCATTTAAACATGCTAAAGCAAAAACACTAAACGTTCGTCGAAAAATGCCGAAAAAAAAAACGAGTCAGGGTCTCACATTATTACACTCTGTTAATTCTGTACTCACATGCACTAGTCCTAAGTCTGTTGGTAAATGTTTAAAAAGTGAGTCAGTTGACAATAATAATGAATTTGATTGTGAACAGGAAGACGGTGAATCTTTTCAGCGTGCATATGAGAAATTGTATGACGAAAATTATAAATTGACTAAAATAAATTTAAAATTGACTACAAAGATAAAAAATTTTGAAAAAAAATAGAAAATCTGAAACACAAATTCTCTGAAAGTTTATTTGAAGTTAGTTAATTAAAAGATCATAAAGTCATTTTAACAAAAAAAAAAATTAAATGCTATTGAAAAAGAAAGAGATGCCTTAATTGAATTATACAAAATTTTTAAAAACAAAATTGTTATTCTTGAAAAAAATTTGCATGAAAACATTGAGTAAAAAATGTTACTTGAGTTGAGAGTTGTAAATTTAATAATAGATCTTGATTCTTCTAATGCTACACTTGAGAAGTTGGATGCAAGTTTCCTAACTTTGGAAGAAATTCTAAGTGTGCAAAAAGGGTCGTCAGATCGATCCAGACTCGGGTATGTTCAAAATTCTTCCATGTCAAGATATTTAGGTAAAATTAAGTTTGTAAAAGTTGAGAATGTTCCAAAAAATTCTAATCAAATTGTTCAATTTAATGGTCAAACTTTGGAAAAAAATTTAAAGAAATATTCACCAAAGCCAAATAATTTTTTTTAAACAAAATTTATCCATATTTATCATCATTGTAGTATATTGGGACATATTAGACCTCTTTGCAGAAAATTGCACAATATAGTTCACTGGCAGTCGAGTGCTCAAGCGGACCCTTTGGGCGTTGCAGTGGTCAACTGCTAGAAAGATTTTTTTAGCAGAAAACCAACTACTCCCACATGATTTATCTCTCTATTGCTCCTCTGTCAATAAAGAATATGTTATTGTTATATAACGCTTGAGGAAATGGTTACCTATATGAACTTTATTTTTTCGTTCGTTTTAGTATGATAGCCGCCGCATATGCTATTGTAATGACATGCTTGAGGAAATAGTTATCTATGCGAACCTTGTCTTTTAGTTCGTATTAGTGTGAAAACCACCGCTAAAAAACAAAAGTAAATGCAAATAAATAAATAAATAAATAAAAATAGAACTTTTTTAGGAAGAGCTTCTGTCTTTCTTCAACAAATATACATTGAGAATTTATCCGATTTGACTTCAAAGTGTGAAAATTCTTAAAAATATTCAAATATATTTCATGAATATTGATCACACATAAGGATTGAACCTGAAAGTTGACGAAAAATCTAGTACGAACTCTTGCCTAATTTTTTTTTAAAAATTTCTTTCGAACATTAACCTTAAGTTTGTTTTTGTTTTAAAAATTCATTAAACTTTGATCTTCATTGAATACTTTATATTAATACTTTGGTTTGAATATCAAAATGAGTTGTTTTATTATAAAAAAATAAAAATGTGGAGTTTATAAACATTGTTTTTCAAGAAAAACAATTTCATAGAATTGCATTTTTAGATTTTTCGTTGTATTTTCTTAGTGGCAATTCCAACCTATACACAAAAAGGAGGAGATGGTATATGGATCTTTGGGATATTAGGAAATTTGATCATTAATTGAACTGGAATGTTTTTTTAATAATTTCTAATTTCTATTAACTTGATCTTTTTTGAGAAATAGTCAATGTTTTTGTTTGGTTAGGAGATGAAGAAAAAGAAGAAAATTGCTTGAATAATGATTATAAAGAAGTTTGTTTGGATCATGATTACATGAAGAGTCTTAGAAAACTATACAGATGAAGATTTTTTAGAAGTCTATGTAGGAGTTTTTGTGTTAACTGAAATTGCCAAAGGAGAGACTGATAGGAAATTAATTATTATTTTGTAAGAATTTAATTTTCATATTTTTACGGCAATTTTGGTATTATAATAAGTTCAAAACTCCTAGTTTTGATTAGGATTATAATTGATAGATAAGGATAAGATTAGAGAGTTTTAATCTATTAAGGCGTCCTAGATTCACATGAAATCCTCAATCATTTTTCCTAACAATTCAGAATATTAAAATACAATACAAGAAGCCAAGAGTACAAGTCAACGAAACAGGTTTGTGCAAGAGGAGTTAACACTGTCTCCAGTCAATTTTAATTATACTAAAACTCTGATTGTTGGTGTTTTAAGCTTATAAATAAGACCATAGACCAGACTTGAAATTCGCTTTTATACATCAAAGATCAGATATCTTAAAGCCAATTAGAAAGTCTTTTTCGAGTTTTAAAAAATTACGATAATTGTTCGTGTTTAAGTTTAGAAGACATTCTAAATTTATCGACGGAGAATTCTGCCGGTGTAAAAGTATCGAGAATTCGATATTTATGAAGCTAGTATCAAGGCTTCGATATTTGTGAAATTTCGAGAATTCGTTGCTGCGATGATCAAGTGGAAATGGTATGTGTATTCGACAAACATGTTTAAGACGTTTAGATTGGGGATTCGATCAAAGTCTATAAGTTAATTGTGTCTTGTAACTTTTCAATTGATAGTGCTTGATTACCTGGACTTGGATTAGTTTCATAATTTTTTTCGAGTTTGGAGTTTTAACATAAAAAATTTCGAGTATTGAGTTTGCATGTTTGATTAATAATTTATTGTATTCCACGATATGGGTTAAGTAAAACCTAAGATAATATTTTTTAATTAGTTTGATTAAAAATGAAAATATATTTTTTTTTCAAGTATCTCAAATTACTTTAATTTTAACTTTATTAAAATCTACGTAGATTTATTCCTTAAGAACAAACTTAAACCATAACTTTTTTAATAGTGAATCCCGTCTATTCCTCCCAAAAAATTAATGAAGAAAGTAAAAAAACAATCCATTAGAGTTCGAAATTAGTTGAAAACACTGGATTTTCATTTTTTAAATTCATGAATTGTTAAAATATCATTGTTAAATTAAAGTGAGGAGAGTGTAATTTTTAAGTCATATTGGATGAAGTAATTTTGATTTTTTTAGCGTTATAACTTTAGATTATTTAGATGCTTTTTGGTATCAAAAAGACTTGCAATTTCTTTTCTACTTCTGAATCTAAAATAGTCATTTGATTCTAAAAAGGTCAAAAATTTAATTTTTGGTCAAGGAAAAATTAAATAAAAATTATCATAAACCAAAGTAACTAAACAGATGCTATGCATAAAGCAAACAATTTTGTTTGATTAAAAGTACTTTAAGCCAACATACAGAGAAAAAAAAATTGTAATAATAGTTGATTTTGTGTGATTTTAAGTTAAAATACAATAAGTTTTATATGGTTTGATAACCCAATTTTAAACTAAATTTTTGACTTAAAATCACTTTAAGACAACAAAGTAAAAAATCATATTCGGTAAAATGATTAAGTTGGTTTCTAGATAAACTTTATTTGCAAGGATGCATACTTTTAAATTCACAAGCCTAAGACGTACAAATTATCTTATTTATCGATTAACGAATTTGTCTAATAATTATCAAATTATTTTTTAAATCTAAAGAATGATTCCACTCTCCTGTAGTCACAAAAATAAATTACAGATTAATTACAGAAATATCAAGTTCTTAAAATTAATAATATTTTTTGTACGAAAATACAAATATAATACAAATTCTTAGTTATTAAACATTAATTTCTGTGATTAAGTTATATAGTTTGGTTTTGTGTGCATAGACTTTTACTAGTAATTTAATCATCAAACAAAACTAGCCCTTGGGAATTCATGAGTCATGATGGACAAGACATGCAATTTCATGAGACCTTAGATGCTAAGATGATCAAGCCCCACTTGACGTCATTTTTCTAATTGGCTTGTTCAGTGGTTGACAATGCCAATTAATGGCCATGGTACCGAGCAACCTTGTCCTAGGCCCCAGCCTATTGCTATGTGTTAACTTGAAGAGCCTCATTAAAAAAATCATAAAAATCTATTAATTGTTGGGGTTTCTACTTAAAAGGCTATTCCAGAATACATGTATTTTGTAAAATTCGTAAATTTAAAATTTTATTCACTTATATTTTGAATCGGTGAATTCAATAGAATTTGTGTAATAACTTAAGTGGATTACGCATTGCCCCAATAACTTGAATAAAGAGTCTAACAATGCAGTCCAAATATTTAAGCGCAAGTTATTAGTAGTAACTCACAAATTTCTTTATATATCAGACTTAATTTTTATTTCTCACCGATGTGAAATAGAGTATCACAACTAGAATATACGATTTTCATGATTGTTTGACTCTAGAACATTTGAGTTTCTTATAAATAGAGAATTCAATTACTTAGAGTAGAATTGTAGAGAGTAAATTAAAAAGGTAAAAATATAAAGAGATGGAAAAGTAACACTAAAAACACTATGAATGAGAGAAGTAGAGTTTACCTTAGGCCAAGTTATTCTTACAAAAAAAAAAACCTAGAACTGTTGCAAGATTTGAGTCTGGTGTATGCAAGATAAAAGATTTTAATACATACTATAGTATTATTAGACTTTAACTTAGGTTAAAATCTTGCATCCATTTTTTGAGGAGTAGATAGGGATAGCATCCCTACTAATTATTTTAAAATTTTAATTATTTATAGTAATATTAGAGTTAATTAATATATTATGATTATATAATTTTGTCCCCATAGTTTTTTTTTTGAAGTATAATATTCTCTCCTTAGTTAGGACCTATTGAAAATAATACGCTCCTCAAGCTCCCTTTTAAGTTGATATGGTCAAACTATTTAAAGTAATTTTAGTATATATGTCATGTTTGTACATATTTTATGATTATAATAAATTAAAAAAAATTTCTCTTGCAAGTTGAGCCGGGACAGGTAATGTCATACCACTCATAAATATAAAGAAAATAAACATGCAAAATATTGGGACCTATCTCGAATATGTCAATTTGGTCATTTTCAAACTTAGTCAAAAAGGTAACTTGTACGAAGGCAATCCATAAATCCATGGGCGAAGGGCACTTTAAATTATTCTAGAGTTTGTGACATATGCTATGTCTTGTATAAATTTTAATTTATTATAAAATAAATATCAAATTTTAAAACCTTTAAAGAGAAAGGAAAAGAGAAAAATAGTAAAGCGGTTACAAAATTTTAAATTGAAACTGAATCAATCCGGAAAAATAAGTGATGTGATTTTTAAATTATACCAACTAAATTTTAAAATAAAATTAAGTATAAAAGGAAAGGACATTTTGAGTAAAAATAAAATCCACACAACTTTAATTTTAGAGCATATGAGATGGGAACTCGTTTAATATAATAGTAATAGCAGTTGTGTCCGCTCGTAGATTGGTCTTAAATTGGGAGAGGTTCAAAATTTCTAATTTATTTTTTTAACATTTTTAAGTATTTCAGAAGAAAATAATACAGATAATTAAAGTATCAAATTATTTTTGGGATTTTTTGATAAATAAAGTAACAGAAATCTGCACTAAATTAAAATTTTTTCTTATTATAATAACATAGGTAGATGATGCATAGGTACGGCATGCACTAATTGCATGAAAAATTCAATAATTGCTTGAAAAATCCAACGTACTCAGTAGTAGTCAATAGAGAACCTTCGACGTTGTTTCCTTATAAATACCTCAAGTTCATTGGCTCTGTCGTTCATAACAAATCCATTTAAGCTTCTCTAGAATTTTAAATAATAGAAAGACAAGAAAAAAATAAAACAGTTAAAAGCATTTAATAAAAATTATAATTTATAATTAAAATAAAAAAAAATAGTTATAATTTGTTTGATAGTGTTAGCCATGGTAATAGTTTACTCATCACGGGCCTTAACGGTACCGATCGAACCGAACACCCTCACCACCACTTTCGATGTTACTCTTGACATTGAGACCACCGAGGAAACATCCGACAACAAGGTGACCATCCGCCAACTCTACCCAAGCGACGAACGATGATTGCCACCAACATATTTTCTGCGCAACCCAACTTGCAAGGGAGAAATCTTTAATTTTAGGGTCCCATTTGGAATAAATTTTATTTTTTCATGTTTATTTTTGTTTTTTATGAATTTGTTTTTTTATTTTTTAGCTAAGATTATTTTTGACATTTTTTTGCTTCTCTTATGGAGAGTATTCAAAAAAATAAACATACAAATTAGCCAAAAGATGAAAAATGTTCAAAAATATAAAAATAAAAAACATAAAATTTGATTTAACTAAAATTTTTTTATCTTTTCGATTTCTCTTATTGAGACGATTTGACAAAGTAAGATTTCTTTTAAGCTAAAAGGTAAAAAAAAAATTTTTACAAATTAAAAAATAAACAACATAAAATATGACTTATTCACTTATTTTTGTCCTTTATGATCTTTTTTATATTTTGATCAATTTTTTATTTTATTTTATTTTTTAGCTCATCTCAAGTAGATAAAATAGAAAAATATAATAATTTGATCAAACAATTTAAAAAATTCATTAAAATAAAAAATAAACAAAATAAACTAAACAAATCATTATTTTATTTTTGTGATTTTTTTCTTCTTTAGTAATTTTTTTTTTCAATTTTAGTCTAAGTAAGTACACTTTTTAGATTTTTAGATTTTAAAAATTAAAAATAAAAAAATCCAAAAAATAATAAAAAGCTCATTTTTTTAGACCATACATGTTCTGAAGGAACCAGTCAATTTGTCACTTTGTCCTGGACCCGTAGACTAGTGGCCTAGCCTGTACTATTAGGCCCTCCTCCAGCGTTTAGTTAAGTTAGTTTCATGTGGTGGTGTGTAGCTCATGTTCCTTTGCCCCAGGTATCCCTAGGTTTAAATTTTGGAGTCTCTTTTTTTTTCACTTAATTATTTAAAAAAAAAATTATTAGTTTCCTTCTTTTTTTTTTTTTTTATCTTTTATAATTTTTTTTAAGATTTTGTGAAAGATTAGGCTTTTATCTTGATTAGAGAAATTATTTTAAAAAAAAATAAATTACGTTAAAAAAATTCACTAAAGATATAACGACACAGAATACATGAAATTTGTTTTTAATATATATTTCAAGGTATTTGGGCCAGTTTACATGTATTTTAACTAATATTTATTAGACTAATCTCACTGTTTATTTACAAAAATTCAATTAAAATATAAAAAAAATTTCTTATAAATTAACTTAAATAGTTGATAGTACCTAAAAAAAACCCATAAAATTTGTTAAGATAATCAACTTTTTGTGGTCAATGGACTTTTTTCAAAATTAGCCGGGTTCTTTTTTTGTATTTTTAAGGTCCCTTGTTAGGAGAAAATCTAAAGAAAATCTTTTTGCTATAGAAAGGTGAAAAACAACAGAACGGTTAGGGCTAAGGGAGAGAAAGAGAGGGAGGAAATGGTTCATAAAAAAGACAAAGAGTCTCTAGCCGCAATTTTCACTCTTTAAGCAGGAGACCCAGGGCCTCTATGGTCTTCAAGCGATACACAACACGCTGCTCTTCATTCAATAGGGTCGATTCTTAAACATATTTTTATATCAGATAATTCGTTCATTATGAATGATTTGCTGAATTTGATTCAATATTTGAAACTCTATGATCCCATAATGTTTATTTATCTATATTTTTAAAAAGAGTTATGCTTACTATATATTTGTGATCTAATTACAGAACTAATGCCACTCCCCAAGATTTTAGAAAATATTTTAAGTGATAAATTTTTTAAAAAATTTGGCAGAGTTCTCATTGTTTTTAAGATAACCCAGCGGTGTTAGCTGTTTACAAAATAATTTATAATAAATACAAATAATATAATATACACAGGTTCTGCCTGGATCTCAACAATAAAACAATAACTCAATACTAAAGACTATCTATCCAAACATTTTATGTATACATTTAAAACCTCTAATTCAAATAGAAAACATAAATTAATATACTTAGATATATACCAAAATAAATCTTTAAGTACGTTAATCCAAACTACCATTACGAATCACAAAAAAAAAATTCCTTATGGCCTACAAAAAAAAAAAAGAGGTCATCAACCATCCATGCGACTACATAAATAACATTCAAACAATTTTCAAAAGAAACTCTAGAAATAAAAGCTGTCATGCTCTAAATTCTGGGTCACGTGAACGCCCACAAACAACCATTCATAATACTCAACCCGATGTTCACTCTCAGATAGAAACATATTTGCATTATATATAACCGCCAAAATGCTTACAATACATACCGTTCCAACACCGATAACGCGTAATAATAATACATGATCCAAAAAGATGCAAGAAGGAGGACTACAAATCTTTCGCCCCTCCGACTCTTTCAGATCAACATGCGTGATCGGGACCTGAAAAGTATTTCAAATCCCACACCGTGAGGCAGAGCTCAACAGAAATTAGACAAACATAAAATAAAAACTAAACATGCTTGAATAAAATAATGTGCAATTTTTGACTCACAGAAGCCTCGAAAACGGTTTGAAAACGATTTTATATCTACTTACACGAGCCTTGAAAATGGTTTGAAAACACACAATGCTTCACATTCAATCCATGTACTTTCTCAGGCTTTCATCGAGGGACTGCAGCCTCAAATAATGCACCTTCCTGGGCTTTTACCGAGGAACCTCAGCCCCAACTAATGCACCTTCTCAGGCTTTTATCGAGGGACCTCAGCCCCAAATAATGCACTGTTAACCAGAGTTAACATTCATAGAACCACATCTCCAATGCTGATATTCCACACACTTATGCATAAATAAAACCAGAGTTTTAAAAATCGTAAGCAATATCACATACCCGTCCTACAATATGCTTAAAGAACACAAGAGTTTTAAATGCACAAAACCACGAATAAACTTCACAAAACGACGCCATAGACCACATAACCTGACACGAGAACACATGCCACAAAACCCAACATCCATTCACATGTCACACAACCGACATCGACTCTTATAGACGACCATCAATCTACAAGACCAAACCTAACCTGAAGGTCAACTCCAAACTTCCCACAATGATTTCCCAAAACACAGATGTTTTCAAAACCCACCTTTTTGAAAGGAATCAATGACCCAAACACGCCACACATCCAACGATGTATAAATACCACATCTAACAAACCCTCGTCACCCCCGAGGATGACAAAAAAACATAAACAAACCTTCACAACCACAACATGACCACCCAACATAACAAAACAGCCCTAACAGCACTTCAGTCGACTGAACCCATAATCCAGTTAACTAAAAAGCTACTTGAAAAGAAACAAAAAGCCTTAAACCAAGGTCAGTCAACTGAACACCTCAGTCCAGTCGACTGAGCAACCCCACTGTCGACCCAATCAACTGAACTGCCCAGTTCAATCGACTAACTCTCGGTGAAAACTGACTCTAAGTTACTGGAACTGCACTCTCAAACCTAGAATCAAAACATCCAAACTCCTTTTCAACACCCTCGGATATATCTAAACCTAAACTATTAAGAAACACTAAAAGAAACACCTCAAAAACCCACCTCATCCAACCAACAACCAAAAATGATTTTTTGAACCAAAACCTAACTTTTCAAAACATAATCCGATTTTTCATGCATTTTAAAACGGTAAAAACACACAAGATTTCATGTAGCACTTTTGTAAGACATGAGAGTTTAGGATCCTACCTCGGTGAGTCAAAAATTTGGTACCTCGAACCACGTGAAAAGACGAACTTCATCGGAATAAAATTTCGTCCAGATGAACGCGTAGCCCTTGGTACGGATAGCAAGGATCAATTGTTGGATCATCGAAAATCAAGTCCCGGGCCCCCGAGAAGTTAGAGAGAAGGCAGAACTTTCTAAGTTTTAAAAAGGTAGAGAGATAAAATATCTTTTAGAAAATATCTCAAGACAGTTACTTATAGGCTCCCGAAAATATTTTTTTTTTTAAAATTTCGCACCACAAAGCTTAACGGTCCCGAGAACCAACTCCACATGCATATTAAAATTATGATAAATTATGGAAAGACTAAATTAATTATAAATACATTAATATAATAGGTTTTAGTAGATTTAGATACCAAAAAGATGCGTAAAATTAATATTTTATGCATTTTCTTTCACAAAATGGTACCAAAACTTAATTTAAACCCTAATTTAATACAAAAATCAAATTTCTTTGCCCAAACCTGCCCTTAGCCAAATTTCCAAGCTGCCAAAAATTAGATTTGTAAGTTTCAAATAAACCCTACATCCCATGCAACTAATGAAATTTTAAAAAAATAAAAAATCTCTTACACCATAATTATGATATTTACCAAACAATTTTTCTATATAAGCAACGCTAATATCACCCATTCTCCCACTACATATTCGGTAAAGAGAGGTGAGGGAGGGCTACCATAAAAGTTTTTTAAGTATTTTCAAAGAAGAAGGAGAGAAGAAGAAAGAAGAAAAAGGAAGAAAGAAAGGTTCAAGGGAGGTGTTATAAAGCTAAGTCATACTCTCCTTCAACCAATTGAGCATCAAACAAGGTAAGTAAAATCTACTAAAACCTTCTGATATACTCTCATGAAATAGCCATCAATCCATCTTTATAATCAACCCTAAGAAAAAGAAGCAAAATATAACTCAAAAAGCCGTTGTAGGTGTGAATAGTGGACTATTTATGTATGATCAAGTTGTACAAGTGCTTGCATGTGTATATTTTTGAGTTTTATGACTTAAATAGGTTATGAAGTTTTGGTTTTTATGACTTTATCACAGGCATGCAATGAAAATGCATCAAAAATTAACATAACATGAGCTAAGTCTTTAAAACCCTAAATAACTTGATTTTTTGGACATGCAAACATTCTGCCACCAACTTTAAAACATCATAACTAATTGTAGAAAAATAATGATAAAGTTATTTTTGTATCCAGACCTAGAGTTTTAAGTTCTCTTTCATAAATAATTAGTTTGGAGTTATTTCGTTGGGTAGAACTCCAGATATACCATTTTTATTAAAGAGTGTCATATTTTGACGACTCTGAATTGCAGACCTAAACACCCTAAGTAAGAGTGAGAACCTAGCTTAGGTCAAAGCATAGAACTTATAAAGGACATGTTTATCCTACTGTCCACCAAAGAGGAGCAAAAAATATAAAGTTTTGATAGGTCAAAAACCTTCTCAAAGTCACTGTTGAGATTGAGTGACTGATAGAACTCTCTATCACACCTTTTTGTGAGACCCAAAACCTAAGTTTTTAATGACTAAATCCAAAAGTGGTAAATATGAAAAATATAGTTACTATATTAAACTAAATACTGAGAAAAAATAATTCCAAAATACCCTTGGATAGTACCTTAAAGGTTTTGAGCATTCTCTGTTGAAAACTCACTATGCAGACCCTTTTTAGGTTAACTGAACCCTTTTTATAAATTGTCCAAAATCTTAAACTTTTTCTGAACAACTTGCCATGGCACAAAATATGAAACTTGTAGGGAACAACTTAAACTAAAACCTCCCAAAAAATAAGAGCCATATCCCTTGAATTGATACCCTAAAACCGTGGCCAACAGAGGCGTAAATTCTATATTTTCCTCTGTAAAGTGCTAAACGATTTTCACTTAAATAGAATAAATGACCCTTTTACCCTATGAATTGACCTTAGTATTAAACATGAAAGATGTAAGAAATATTTTTACCTAACTAGTGTTCAAAAATTAAAAATTAAATCCATGCCTAGGTACCTCAAAACACTGCTGTAATTTTAAAATTGACAATTAAGTACTTACTTAAAATTTGCTAAGTATTTGAGTGGCATGATACTTTATGCAGATTGAGTACGTTAATTTTATACGAACTTTGTGAGTAATTGGTGTGTGAAAATAATAATTTTGATGAAGTGAACTCATGCCAATAGTTCGATTCTATGTTATATAAATTATGGTTATGTTTCGCATGCATGTACTTGATGCTTTAGCATATTGTACCTTGTGCTATATCATGTTTATATGCCATGCTATAATTAATTGCACATGAGAATCATATTGTACAACATGAGTATTCCTACATTTCATCTTGGGTTATCGGAGTCCCTTTTGTACATTTCAAAATGGGTTAGGTGACATGAAAATCATTCTTTCAGTGGTTATGGATCTAGGGCGTCCCTGGTTGTCATATTTGAAATTGAATTGGGAGATTGTTTATTAGAAAAAAGGGGGATTAGGCACCATGGATTTGTCACTAGCTTTAATTAGACTTTGGATTGACGCCTAACGAGCATCCTAGTCCTTAATATGGGATCGGTTGGCCTGAAATAAGAATGGGTCAAATTGGATAAAGGCCTGCTCCCACACCGTTGCCATTGCATAAAATGGTTAAGGCATGTAGCCATAACGAGGGTTAACCTTTTCCAACGAGGCGAGAATAAGTTAGGTGATCAATGTACCATCAAGTCTACTCTGTAATTCCAGGCGTGGAATTCATGATATTATTTTGGAAGTACGTTGGGTTGGGCTACTGCATTGCATTCATCTATATCACGCACTCGCACAATTGTTCTTATATGTGCTTGTCCTGTTGAAAATGATAAATTGTCTATCTCTTTGCCCTTAAATTTGTATTCGGTATTATACGATATGTATTGTAAGATATTTTATTGTGAGTCTGTTAGACGGTTTATGAAATTTGCATCTGGGCTTCGACTCATGACATTCGTGCCACATGTGAGAAGAAGAACCATTTGAAGAAGAACCATTTGAAGAAGGTGGGTTCGTTGAAGAAGAAGATTTTGGGAAAGAGGAAGAGTGGCAGGAGCTAGCAGATCCCAACAATACCGCTTAAAGATGTAAGATATTTGCTTTTAATATTTTGTTCAGTTTTCCACGGACATATTGTAACTTTTGTTGAATTTTCTAGATGCATGTAACCATTAAGTACTTAGAATAATTTTTGAACCGTTAATGATGTAGTAATTATCATATATAATTATGAATGCTCGATTAGAATATCAGAGCCTAGGTTTAGTAAACCTTCAAGCCTTGAGAAATGGGAGATTGAGAGTTCTGTAGCGTAGAAACTCTGTAAAATGTCTGTACTAATAATTTATCACATATAATTTTAACAACTTAAAATCTTTACCTTAGGATTTTCTCTATGTTTTCTTCTTAGGATGGCGTCCGACGCAGAGCTAGCTGGGGAACCATGAGCAGCGCCAGAACCTGAAGACTTAGATCACAAAGAAGATCCGAAAGAGGACCCAGAGGAGATACCTATGGAGGAGCAAGAACCTATCGACACCGTTCCTTTAGCGTGGGTTTTTTCGGAGGAATGGCAGGCTAACCTAAGAGACGAAGGTGATGAGGTGGAGGCAGATGAAGAACTGAACGATGAAGATTTTGATGCTGTTGACAAGGACAATGAAGAAGAAGAAGAAGTAGCGGTTGACTTCCCATACTATCAGATTGAGGCACCTCTGCCTGAGTCCGATGAAGACGAGGTTATGGATACATCCATCTACTATAGCCGCCCGGAGTTCTAGGGTTTCTATGTGGGGGATCGAGTGTACGCCAGAATCTTCCCGAAACACGTGTATGTGGAGGGAACCAGAAGCTTTTTCGCGATACATTGGACCCTTACGCGTGATCGTGAAATACAGCCGAAAGCTCTACCGCTTAGACTTTTCTCTTGGATTCAAGATGCAACTAGGGGACATGTTGACTATAAGATGGATGCAACATCAGAGGCCAACAGACGTGAGAGGAGTTATCGACCCACGTGACCTGGTTACTAACTTTGATGACCCCGAGACGTACCGAGAGACTCCAATCGCCATAACTAACATAGTACAAATGGGGCCACTAACGTCTGGGATGTCGAGGTGCAGTGGCGCTGCTACAACATCACCGAGGTGACCTGGGAGCGCGAATCAATTGTTTGGGACTTTTATCCACATTTGTTTGTTTAGATATTAGCATGATAGCCTTGTAGTTTTTCTTTAACTTGAAGATTGTATCTGTGCTATATGGACTTTGACAAACTTGTATTGACTATGAGTTAAAATAAAATGTAAATCTTTGATGTTGGAATCTTTATAAGTAGTTCTATAATTCTCAACCTAACTCTACAAAATCTCAACATATAATAAATAATTAAGAACTAGAATAACTCTCAGAATCATAACACTCTTTTTCTTTTATTCTAGAATGGTGGGTAGAAGACCTAACCACCGACAAGCAAATGGGCCTATAGATGATGAGGTACCGGGACTATCTCAGGTGTTACAAGAATTGGCCGCTAGCATCAACCGCCCACATGTACGTGACCAAGCCTGGTTTCTGTCAGAACTCGGAAGGTAGTGAGCCCCAACGTTTCGAGGGGGAGTAGAGCTAAGAGAGGTAGAGGAATGGTTGAGAGCAGTTAAGAAGCTATTTAACTTGATGGGAGTCCAGGATGAGGCCGATCGAGTGGCTTTAGCTGTGCACTTGCCAGAAGGAGAAGCCGATCATTGGTGGACTCTTGTTACTAACACCCAAGAAGTAGCGACTCTGACATGGGAGCAGTTTGAGAATCTATTTTTGGAGAAATATTTTCCAGCCCCTTTTCGTCAAGGGCAGATCCAAGAATTTTTGGAACTTAAGTAAGGAACAATGACCATGACGGAGTATGTGAACCGTTTTGAGGAATTGAGCTATTTTTCCACGACCATCGTACCTGATGAAGAATCTGATGCGCAAAAGATCAAATGGGAGTTAGAGCCATCTATCCGAGCAAGGGTGATCTGCTTACAGCTTTCCACCTACACCCAGGTAGTGCGCGCAACCTTGTTAGCCGAGACAGATCAAGAGACTCTAGAAAGACATGGAATCAGAAGAAAGGAAGTACTAGCTCCACAGAACCGGTGAGGAGCAACTAGATGTTCATCCCTAAGAAGCCATACCATCGAGAGTACCAACAAGGATGACCAAGGAAAACCCCTGCCACATCTGCAATGTGCTTTGAATGTCGCTAACCAGGAGGCAAGCTCAGACCCAGCAGCCTAGGTTCCCACAAAGAGTCCAAGTCACCAGGCCAACTATTCAGCAACAAAATGAAAGAGGAAGACCACCACTCAAAAAGAATTAGAGACCACAAGGAGGCTTGGGTAACGAACTGAAGACTGGAAATCCCAGGAACAATAATGGGAATCGACCGATGAGAGACCGCATCTTTGCGCTGCAGGAAGAAGAAATGGAGAACAACCAAGTCATACAAGGTATGTTTATATTATTCAATACCTTAGTGAAAGTACTGTTTGATTCTGAAGCATCCCATTCTTTTGTATCTCTAGACTGTATGAAGTCCTTGCTCTTAGAACCTGAGGCATTGGAATAAACCCTAAGTTTCGTCACACTCCTAGGAAATCAAACCCAAGTAGACTATGTTTGTAAAACCTACACGTTACGAGTAACCAATACCCTTATGACTTTTGACCTACGAGTCATAGATTTCAATGGTTACAATGTGATCCTTGGAGTGGACTGGTTATTGGGACACCATTTTATCATCGACTATCGATAAAAGAAGATATGGGCACAAGCGAAAGATGGCACTACTGTGCGAATTCAAGGAGAACGACGCGAGATCCTGACCCCGAGTAGTGCGAAGGACTGTAAATCGAGTAACTTCATAGGGAGATTAACATGTTTACTTGCTAGTACGAACATCTCGTCGACCCCCCAAGTTACCCCGAGTAGTGTGCGAATACAAAGATGTATACCCAGAAGAACTACTTGGACTACCCCCGCGTCGTGAGATCGAATTTACGATAGAACTACAGCCTTGAACCACACCAATTTTGATCGCCGCCCACCGTATGGCACACGCAGAACTAAAGGAGTTAAAGGACCAGCTCCAGGAATAGCTCAGTAAAGGTTTTGTTCACCCTAGTACGTTGCCATGGGGAGCGCTAGCGCTATTCGCTAAAAAAAAGAATGGAACCTTGCGTCTCTGTATCGACTATCGTTTGCTGAACAAGGTAACAATCAAGAATCGATACACCCTGCCCCGTATCGATGATCTCTTGACCAGTTGTGAGGATCAGCTTGTTTCTCAAAGATCAACCTTCACTTCGGATATTACCAACTTCGAGTCAAGGAGGAGGATATATCGAAGACAGCCTTTAGAACCCGATACGAACATTATGAATTCGTAGTCATGCCCTTTGGTTTAACCAATGCCTTAGGAGTTTTCATGAGTTTAATGAGTAAACTCTTTTAGCCCTACCTCAACCAATTTGTAGTGGTCTTCATAGACGACATTCTAGTGTACTCCCGATCAGAGGAAGAACATGAACAACATTTCAGAATTGTCTTGCATAAGTTAAGAGATTCGTAACTCTTTGCTAAGGTAAGAAAGTGTGAAATCTGGTTACGCGAAATGAAATTTCTGGGACACGTAGTGTCTAAGGAAGGAATAGTTGTAGACCATGCCAAGGTAGAAACCGTTTTGGAGTGGAAACCACCTCAGAATGTTTTTGAAGGTCGCAGTTTCCTTGGGCTAGCAGGATATTACTGAAGATTTATCCAAAATTTCTCAAAATTGGCACGCCCAATGACCAGATTAACGTAGAAAGTGGTGAAGTTTGAGTAGAGTGATAAGTGTGAAATAGCTTTTCAAGAGCTCAAGAGAAGATTGACCAATGCCCCGATCCTGATCATACCCGAATGAGAGGTTGACTAATGCAGAACGAAAGGGTAGTAGCTTACGGGTCCAGACAATTGAAACCTCATGAGTAGAATTACCCTACCCACGACCTGGAACTTGCAGCAGTGGTGTTTGCATTGAAGTTATGGAGGCATTATCTGTATGGAGAGCGGTTTGAGCTTTTTACCATTCGCAAAAGTTTAAAATACCTACTCACCCAAAAGGATCTTAATATGAGACAACGCTGTTGGTTGGAGTATTTAGAAGACTACCAGTTTACATTAACCTATCACCATGGCAAGGTTAACGTTGTGGCCGACTCCCTTAGCCGAAAAACGAGGAGGGCAATGGCTTGTATGGCCTCAAGAGAATGGAACATGATGGGAACACTCAATGAATTCTAACTCCAACCATTAGAATCGGAGAATGGAAGTTGTTTTTGTCTAATAGTGGCGACAACGAATCTTTGTCAGCAGATCGTGGAAGCCCAAAAGTATGACCAGGAATCCAAATTTATTCGAAGGCATCTGGTTGTAGAGGAATCAAAGCCAGGATGGGTAGTCAACAAGCATGGATAGTTGACATACCAAGGATGAATTTTCGTCCCAAATGATGAGAATCTGAGAAGAGAAATCCCGAAGGAGCACCACCAGTCACTTTTTGCTATCCACCTCGGGGAGACAAAGATGTATCATGAGATGAAGAGGCACTATTAGTGGTATGGCATGAAGAAGGATATAATAAGTTTTGTGGCCAAATGCCTTACCTGCCAGCAAGTGAAAGCTGAGCACCAAAGACCAGGAGGAGCCCTCCAACCCCTAGAGATACCTCAGTGGAAGTGGGACCACGTTACCATGGACTTTGTCTCCGGACTACCGAGATCACCAGCAGGACATGACTCTATCTGGGTAATCTTAGATCGCCTCACTAAATCAGCACACTTCCTACTAGTTTGAACTTTCTAGAAGATAGAAACCTTAAGCCAAAAGTATATTCAGGAAAATGTACGTCTTCATGAAATTCCACTGTCTGTCATGTCAGATCGAGATCCACGTTTCATCTCATGATTTTGACAGAGTTTGCAAGCCACCTTACTTTAGCACCTCCTTTCACCCGTAAACTGATGGGAAATCTGGACGTACAATTCAAACACTAGAAGATATGCTTCGAGCCTACGTCATGGACTTCAAGGGACATTGAGAGAAACACTTACCGTTGGTAGAGTTTTCTTACAATAACAACTATCAATCTAGCATTGGCATGCCGCCATATGAAGCTCTCTATAGAAGACCACGTCGTTTGCCAATTTGTTGGACTGAAGCAGGGGAAAACGCACTTCTTGGACCAGATCTAGTACAAGAGACTACCAAGGAGATCCGACTCATTCAGCAATAGATAGCTACCGCACAAAGCTGACAGAAGAGCTATGCAAATCAACGACGAAGGCCACTACGATTTGAAGTTGGAGATCATGTATTCTTGATGATTCAACCACAAAGAGGGGTTATACGCTTCGACCAAAAAGGGAAGCTATCCCCAAGATATATTAGGCCATTTGAGATTCTAGCTAAGGTTGGGGAAGTGGCATATCATTTGTCTTTAGCACCTCAACTCGCCAACATTCATAATATTTTTCGTGTGTTGATGCTGAAAAAGTATGAACCTAACCCTACCCACATTCTGGACTTAAGGAACTCCATGTTAGTGAAGATATCACATTCGAAGAATAATCTGTAAGGATTATCAAACAACGAGATAAGATTCTTAGAAGCAAAACCATACCACTCGTTTGAGTCCTTTGGAAGCATAATGGGATTAAAGAATCCACACAGGAGCGAGAAGAAGCTTAGGACAAGTCATCCCCAGTTGTTCGCAAATTGAGGTACGATATGAAATTTTGAGGATAAAATTTGTTTTAGGGGTAAATTGTAACAACCCGGCTCAAATTCTAGTATTAGCGACGGATAGACAATGAGAACCTAGCTCGCTACATGAACAAGGGAAACCTTAGTTAACCCGAAAACCCTAATTTGACCCGAAAATCCTAAAAAGATCGAATACTCAAAGGCAAAGCCCTAATACTCAGAAAAGTTTTAGAATAGCTTAAATTAAATAAATAACATAAAATATAAAATTAAAAATCAAAAATTTGCATAATTAGGGTAAAATGATCATTTTGTCCATAGTACAGCAAAAAGTATTAAAAATTCAAAATTTGATATATGAATGCCTAAAATTAGATATTTATATACAATTAATTAATAAAAGATAATATAATAACAAAAATAACCAAATTGCCCTTGCATGGCCGGCCACCTAGGAAAATATGCCCAAAAAATTACTTTTTACCTTTTAAAAATTAAAATGAGAAAAATATGTATAAATTAAGCATTATTTTGACCTAATACTTTTTATACAAGTAATATACATAATAATATAATAAT
>JAOTRH010077806.1:0-17405 GCA_034768845.1 Heliamphora exappendiculata
TAATATTTAAAAAATTCCAAATTAAAAAAAAACCGTTTAAAAAATATTTTTTTAAATATTTTTAAAAAAAATAAATATAAAAAATATAAAAAGTGAAACGAAACAAATAAAATAAAAAAAATTATTTTCAATTGAGAAACAGCAAAAATGAGGACAGAGAGAAAGAGAGCGAGAGAGAGAGAGGGAGAGAGTTTAAGGGCAAAATTAAAAAATAAAAAAATTGATAGAATTAGATTTTTTTTATTAACTCATTAACAGAATCCTAACAAATAAATTAATTTAAAATGAATAACTAAATCAGAAAAGAGATCAATAATATTTTAAAAATTATAAAAATATATCTATTTTTGTTAAAAATTAAATAGACGATCAGTGTAATTTATCCTTTAATTATTCAAAATGATGTAACAGTGACATCCTTTTGCAATTATGAGCTACCATTGTTGTTATTTTCATTTAATTTGTGAAAGGAACACAATAGGTGGCATCACATTCTGCAAGAGAATTTCGTACAAAAAAAATCTTTTGTGTATCATTATACTTTAATTTGGGAGTTAAACATGTGCATCCATCATCAAATTGTCCATTTTCAAACTTAAAAATGCATGGACCAGTTTGGTATAAAATAATAATTTTTTTTTAAATCTTTTAAGTTCTTGTATGAGACTAATCAAAAAGGTAATAAGTTTTAATTAAAAAATTTTAAAAATTTATTAAAAGTGAAAATAAGTAAAATAAGAACATAACACATGAGTTTATTTTAATTTTCTTTTGTTTTCTCATTTTATTATATTTTGATAAAAAAATTAATTTTTTAGTTCCTTTCGATAAAAGTAATAAAAAGTTTTAAAAGTTGATTGAAAAACAAGATAACAAAGTTAAAAAAGTAAATAAATTGTTATTACAAATCGAGTATATATAATATATACACATATCTAAAAACTTTCTAATTTAAAAATAAATAAAAACTTTAATATGGGAGAGACACATAGAGGTGTATACGTACAAATAAAGCGATAAATAGTTGGCAGACATAATTATGAAATTGTACTATATCAATTTGTATATATCAATTTAAGTAAAATTAATATATTAATTATTTAATTTTGTACTATTCAGGTACAAGACAATACTAAATATTACTGAATATATATCAATCCATAAATATTTTAAAGAAAAAATTATATACTTTTTTTTTAATTTTTTGTTTCTTATTTTTATACTCTAATTTAAAATTTAAATATAGCATAAAAAAGTGTTCTAAAACAAGTCAATGTTAATTTAAGTATTATATATACTAGTCAACTAATAATTAAAATTTTTTTTTAAAAAAAAATTCCCTTCTAATTTTTTTTACATAAAATTTCCCTCAAAATTAATTTTTTTTTGACTCGGTATGCATACAAACAAAGCTATAAACAGTTGGCTGACATAATTATGAAATCGTACAATCCAACTTGTATATATCAATTTAAGTTACTTAATTTTGTACCATTCAGGTACAAGTCAGATATCAACTGGTCATAAATGTACATGACAATATTAGTTATTACCAGGTATATATTAGTTCATAAATATTTTTAAAAAAAATTATATACATATATGTATTTTTTATTTTTATTCTCTAATTTAAAATTTAAATACAACATAAAGAAATGTTCTAAAACAAGTTAATATTAATTTTTTATAAAAAAATATTAAATATTAAATTTATATCGCAATTAAGTTAGCTATCTCACTATAAATAATTAAATAAAAATTTAATTTAAAAGATTAAATTAAATTAAAATTTTAATTTAAGTATTACATATATAGCAGTCCACTAATAATTTAAATATTTTTTTAAAAAAATTCCCTTCCATTTTTTTTTTTACATAAAATCTGCCTCAAAATTAAGACTTTTTGGCTCGGTCCTTAACGATAAAGAATGTGAGAGTTGGTAGTGATTAGAGCAAGCCTTGGGGAGCTTCTAAATGAATAATCAAATTCCAACTATTTATTTATTTATTTATAATTAATTCCAACTATTTTTGCATGTCTTCTTTTCACTGACACAACAGCTTCCAACGCAAAATATATATTAACAGCATGTTTGAAATGTCTAAAAATTTAATTTTTAATATTTTTAATTTTTAATTTTTAATTTTTTATTAAAATATTTAAAATATTTTTATTTTTTTATTTTTAAATTATAGTGTTTGAAATATTAATACTATTTTTTTTTAGTGAGAAATGTTAACTTTTTTAATTAAGAGTATTATAATAATTTTAGTTTTAAAAAAAATTAAAGTGTTTAAAACGTGTATAAACTTTTTTTTTTAAATTAAAAAATTAAAAAAATTAATTAACCTTTTTGAAAAACTTAACAGAAGAGCTTAAAAGTTAACTTTTTTTTTTCCCCAAAAAGTTAGCTATTTGGAGAAACCTAACAGATGCTAAATACTAAAATAGTAATAAATGCTGGTGGGATTAATATTATATTCTTAATAAATAAAAATTGACTTGCATACTAAAATTTCAATTGAAAATTAGTTTAAAAATTTATTTTTTTGTTTTTTTATATTTTTAACTAAAAAACTAAATTGAGTTCAAATTACATTGCTTAGTAACCTAGTTTTTGAGTTAACTTTTTTGAAATTAGTTATTTGGTAAAAAGTTAATTTTTTATTTTTTATTTAAAATTTTTAATTTTACTTTTTTATATATTTGATATTGATAATTATATATAGTTGATAGTGATAGTTAAATAAGTTATAAATAAAGAGTATTATTGTATTTTAAAAGTGATAGGAGTTTGCATTAAATATTATGAAAATTTGTATTTTGATATGATTTTTTGGCCTTTTAACTTTTTTACTTTTTTCTAAATGGGCATCCTTAATTTTTTTAACATTTTTAATTAAAAATTTAAATAGCCAAAATTATCGATTAGGGCTTAAATGAGTCACATTTATCTCCACCATACCTAATAAGTGTGGTCAACATTGTCTTACGAAAAATATGTTCTTTATATAATTTGATAAGAGTATCACATAAAAACTGTCATGGTGTTCCGAAACTATAGAGTAATTACTCGGTATCACTTGACATGGGTCTTTTTTTTTTTAATATTTAAATAAAGAAGTTTATTAATCATTTGGAATGGCCGTAGCCTCATTACAAATAATTGAAATAGCTCACAATGGGCAACAATCTGTCCATAACTACCTACCCTCCTTTCTTAAAGCCATATTTGCAAATTCGTGAGCAAGACGATTCCTTTTCCGTTTTGTAAATATACATGTACCATGTGAAAATTCTGCTAGAAGCCTTTTGCAATCCTCAATAATGTTGCCAATAGCCGAGAATCATCCGTGGGTTTAGAAACTGCCTCGACAATATTAAGTGCATCACTCTCCACCTCCCATTGTGTTATGGAGAGATCATTTGTAAGGCACATGCCATGAAAGAGAGCGAGAACTTCAGTAGTCTCGGGTGTGCACCACCCTGGTAGACTCTGTGATAGACTAGCTATAAAACTGCCAGTCTAATCTCGAATAACAACTCTATAACCAGCTTTTCTTTTCTTTTTTGTATCACACGCTCCATCAACATTGATCTTATATATGCCAGTGCTAGGCGAAATCCATCGTGGAATGGTTGCACTAGATGGGGTAACCAAAGCCTGAGGCCTTTTGACATTTGCTGCATTATACTGAGCTAACAGATCATGTGCTCGACTGATCATGAAGTCTATTTTAACAATAACACCTATAAAGATCAATGAGTTTCTTGCATTCCAGATTTCCTAGGCTACAACTCCAAACCATCCACAAACTTCTCTATCTTAGGTAAGTACAATCTCTCTAACCCAATCATGGAAAGTGCCTGCTCGAATATCGAGAAAATGGTACAAATTTTCCTGGCTCCAAACCTCCTTTGTCTTTTCACAATGCATTAGCACATGCTCAATCGTTTCATCTGCATCTCCGCATTGTCGGCATACAGGATATATTAGTACCTTTATGCTTATCAATCTTGTGGCAGTTAGAAGGGCCCGGGAACAAGCACGCCATAAGAAAATCCTAATTTTTGATGGTATGTGGAGATTCCACATTGTCGTCCACCAACTTGTCCCCGTGGTTTGGCTCGTGCTTGCAGTGGATCTCCTCTGCTCTTTCTCCTCTTCCGTATCATTTTCTACCAAATATCCTGTCTTTACTGAATAGACACCATCCTTTGAGTGGAACCAAACTTGTTTGTCCTCCCCAGACCTATGGCTTAATGGCAGTGCTAATATCATCTAAGCATCATCCCGTAAGAAACTTGTTATGATCTTTACTTCATCCCATCTTGAATTGGTATCTATTAGATCACTGACTGTGGCATCTATTCCCAGAATAGGAGGTGAAAAAACCTTCAGTGTTTTCAGGCGAGGAATCCATCTATCCGAGTAGACTCTGACGTTTGTTCCGTTAGCTACACGCCAGTAGATGCCCTTCTCAAGAATCTCTCTCCCCTGAAGCATACTTCGCCATACAAAAGAAGGCCGGGAACCCAATTGAGCTTCTAAAAAGGATTGGTTGGGAAAGTATTTTGCTATAAAAACACGAGCCACAGCGACATTGAATAGTGAATGATCCGCCATTCCTGTTTTGCCAGCAAGGCCAAATTAAAAGCCTCAATAGATCTGAAACCCATCCTTCCATCTCTCTTGGATTGGCAAAGTTTGTCCCATGCTACCCAATGAATCTTACTTTTTTCGGCTTCAGTACCCCACCAGAATCGGCTAGCCATTATGTTAAGATCGAAGATCAAGGCCTTTGGGAGTTTGAAACAGCTCATAGCATATGTAAGAATTGCTTGGGAAACTACCTTTAATAACACTTCTTTCCCTACCTTTGAGAGAAATTTTTCCTTCCAACCTTGGATTTTTTTCCATACGCGTTCCCTGATGGACCGGACTACCCTCTTCCTATCCTTGCTGATAAGCGTAGGAAGTCCCAAATACTTTTCATGACGTTAGACTTGCGATACATTGAGCACCTGGGTGATCCTCTCCTTTGTGTCATCGGGAAAATTTGGGCTAAAAACAACTGACGATTTCTCGTAGTTAATATGTTGGCCAGAAGCTTGTTCATAAGTTGACAGAATATCCTTAAGATGCTGGGCCTCAGTAACCATTGCTCTAGCAAAAAGCAGGCTGTCATCTGCAAAGAAAAGACGAGAGATAGTGGGACTATGTCTTGCTTCTTTGATACCACGTAAGGTCCCCTCATTGGAAGCTCTGGTTAATAGACTGGGCAAACCTTCTAAGCAAATAAGGAACAGATAGGGGGATAGGGGATCCCCTTGTCGAAGGCCTTGGGAAGGCTTGATATATCCCACCGGTTCACCATTGATGAACACCGAGAAAGAAGCGAAGGCAGGACACGCCATGATTTTGTTGATCCAAGAAGAACTAAAACCCATTCAACCCTATCATAAGCTTTACTCATATTCAGCTTCAGTGCTAGATTTCCCTTCGACCCTTGCTGCTTCTTCATAGAATATAGCGTTTCAAACGCTACCATAACGTTATCAGTGATAAGCCTTCCGGGCACAAAGGCACTTTGCACAAGATCAACAATGTCAGGGAGAATGAGTTTGAGGCGATTTGCAAGGGTGTTTGCAATCACCTTGTATATCACATTGCAAAGACTAATCGGCCTAAAATCATATACCTTCTTAGGATTTTGTACTTTTGGGATCAGGACAATATAAGTAGCATTGATAAACTCAAGGGATCCACCATTATTGAGAAAATTTAAGCATAAAGACAAAACATCCTTTTTGACAATGTCCCAATAGTGTTGATAAAACCAAGCAGGCATCCTGTCCGGTCCTGGAGCTTTTTTGGGGTGCATCTGTTTTAGTGCTGCAAGAACTTCCTCCTCCTTGAAAGGTCGATCTAGATCTAAGTTCATATCCTCTGAAATGCATATGGTGGTATGAGAGATCACTGGTGTTGGGTTCAGAGCTTGGTCTGTGGAGAAGATTTGCCGAAAATAGTCCATGAAAATCTGCTTAATGGAATCTGGATCTGAGACCCAGTCTCCTGTCGAATTTTCAATCCCAGTGATGAGATTCCTCTTTTTTCTTTGACTTGTCTTTGAGTTAAAGAATGTTGTATTTCTATCCCCCTGAGGGGTACAAATGTTTCGACCTGACAACATCCCAGATTCGATTGGGATCGCAAGACTCCAAGAAGAGAGCTGTGAGGCAATGAGTAGGAAAAATAAACTAGTCTTGAATTCGAAATTAAGTAACAACTTTGGAGAGAAGGTAAACAACTCTAATTCATCTATCATCAATAACCAGTTGAATATATCCATTAAAAGATTATCTGGGAAAGATTGAGAGGAAAGAAAAGAAAAATCCTGTTTCATTGGACCGTTCGAGATTCTACAAAAAGTTAGAGCCGTGGCTTATCGTTTAGCTCTACCCTCGCCGTTAGCAAGTGTTCACAATGTCTTTCATGTATCAATGATACGAAAGTATGAGCCCGACCCTACACACGTTTTGAGCTGGGAGGAGATTACCTTGGATCAGGATGCGACTTTTGAGGAGAGGGCAGTGAGAATCCTTAACCGTCGAGAAAAATTTTTACGAGGCAAGACGATTTCGTTAATACGCGTTCTATGACAACATCGAGGAGTTAAAGAATCAACATGGGAACGTGAGGATACCATGCGAGTGACCTACATGCACCTTTTTGCCATGTGAATGGTCGGGGCGTTACAAAATTAATTAAAAACCAAGTTACGCCTTAAAATTAAATTTAACGGGAAGAAGACCACGAATTAACAAGTCGAGTTAAAACCTAAAAATTCGAGATGAAAGCGGGATAGAAATAACTAAAAGCCAAGTTACGACTTAAAGTTAAATTTATTGGAAGGAGAGACCACGAATTAATAGGTCGAGTGAAGATCTAAAAATTCGGGACAAAAGCAGGATAAAAATAACAAAAAGTCAATTTACGACTTAAAGTTAAATTTATCATGAAGAAGACCACGAATTAATAGGTCGAGTTAAGGCCTAAAAAATTCAGATACCTAGCGTACTAGGGCTTATGGTTCATAGTCTTTTACTATGACGTGCAAACACCAAAAGATCGTCTCTCACACACGAACCTAGGGTTAGGAGGATTTGCCTGGGGTACCAGGGCTTAGGGTTCCTAGTCTTTTACTAAGACGTGCAAAAACTAAAAAGTTGTCTCTCACACACGAACCTAGGGTTAGAAGGATTTACCTGAGGTACCAGGGCTTAAGGTTCCTAGTATTTTACTAGGACGTGCAAAAATTAAAGGGTCGTCTCTCACACACGAACCTAAGGTTAGAAGGATTTTCCTAGAGTATCAGGGCCTAGGGTTCCTAGTTTTTTACTAAAACGTGCAAGATTTGCCTGGCGTACCTGTGGCGTTGAAATTTAGGGGTCAAAAATAAGAGAATTTAAAAGATGTTTTGTAAAATATTTTAACACCTTGAAAATCAAATTTTGAAAATTCATTTTTATTGAAAATAGAGTCGCCACTTAATTTTTGAGAAAAACTAAAAAAAATAAAAATGGCTTACTGATCTTGAGAGCGTTAACCAGAAAAAGAGGGTTCGGAGGCTAAGGTACGAATCGGGAAAGGTGTTAGGCACCCCGTTCGCCCAACCATAAGGTTGGCCTTTACTAATCATCATGGATTCTTTAACAGAATTTTTCAAATGCGTACAAATAAAGAAAATAGAGGTAAGGAGAGAACATCCAAAATCAAATATAAAAAAATACATAAGATGTGTATATAGCATTTCAAATTAGAGCAAATAAACGGGTAAAATTCTAAGTTCTACGGTATGCAATTTCTATCTAAAGAAAACATTGAATATACCCACATGCAATATTATCAAAATAAACTAAACTATCATAATTTAAACAAAATGATACAAACATGCTAAAAATTGCTAAAATAAAAATTGCCTAAATGTGAATTGCTAATAAGAAATAAATCAAACTATCCTAATCATGATTTCAAATAAAAAAAATGCATGTTGTCAAAATAAACCAAGCTAGCATTAACATAATAAATTTTTAATAAAAGAAATGCTAAATGCGAAATGTAGGATGCATAAACAAAATTCTATATTAAAAAGAAAGCTAATCAACAAATAGAATAAGAATTTTATAACAAAGAGAATTTTAAAAGGAAAAAAAAAATAAGGAAAGAGTTTGTAAGAAGAACATACTAAAAATGAAAATGGTAAAAAATGTTATCTAAACTAAAAATAAAATGAAGCATGGAATTAATATTACAAGAAGAGCAATGTAAATGCTAGAAAAAGAACATTACAAGAAAAGAAAATAATACATTGAAAGGAAATTAAAACTACATTGCAAATAAAAGAAATAAATAGAAAGAAAACATTAAACTAATACTTAAAAGAAAATTGTATTATATTAAGATTATTAAAAAATAAAAAAAATAAAAATAAATGCTAATTAAAGAAAATTAAACTAGTACTAGAAAGATTAAAACAACCATTTGACTTAAAAGTAAAATATAGTATTAAATACCACATTCACATAAATGTATGTGCATTGTTATTACAATTAACAACATTATAAAGTTGTAATTGTTAAAGTATGTTAGCACCATTTAATGAGTTCAAATATTAATATAAACAAGCCAATAAACAAATAAGCTAGAATTTGAATTCAAGTATAATTAAAGCAACTATGAGCAATGTAAGAACATAATTGGAATGAAATGATCAAAATAACCCGGCCACTCCAAAAAGATAGAAAGTGGAGTTAGAAGGGCCGGGGATCCAATCAAAGTACTTAGATTGCCAGGGAAAATCCTTAAGTTGGGAATGTGCTTTGATGGACCAATTCTCGGGTGGTGATCTAAGTATTGTATGCTTCAATGTAGGTGTCGGAGGCTTGGATCTCGGTATCTCGGCAGGGCTTCGGCGTCGAGGCTCGAAATCTCTCGATATATCGGCAGAGTCTCTCTCACTCAAAATTTGTACCAAAAACGTACGTTGGGGTACGGTATTTATAGAATTCTTCAACCAATGAGATATTGCCACGTTTTGGGACACGTCAGGCCGTTTAGAGTTGGCGGTCGTTATATTTTTGGAAGTTTTCACAATGTTCTACGGCTGTCGTCACTATGGAAGTTGGCGGTTGCCATGATGAAAGGGGGCGGTCGCTATTTTTTGCTAGGGTTTCTACAAAGTTCTATGGCGATCGCCACAATGCAAGTTGGCGGCCACCTTACTTGGGCAGCAAGTTTTGATGGTTCGAAAAAATGTTATTGGTTTGAAGGTTCGGGGTTTAAATACTAAGCTTAGATCACCTCCCGATGATCGTACTGAGGCACTATTCCACCTGTTTTTTTCATCGAATTCACTTAAGATTAGGCGAGGTCAAATTGGGGTGTCTACAGTTGCCCATCTTTGATATAACTTGCATAGCAACGTGTGAAGCAGGTTATATTAAAGATCCAGAGACAACAATCATTTGACCGAGCCGTCAATCTTAGGCTACAAACACACAAGCATGCATATGATGTTGGTCGTACTCTAATTTTCATCGAGCTGTCTACGTAACCCCTTTTGTTAGGGATCAAACCAGAACGTAGTTCACGGGGCAAAATGCGAGATGCTATGAGAAGAGATACGATGCATAACAAGTATAGTGTAATGCAGATATAACGCGAGTCAATTTAAGGTCATGATGAGAACCGATGAGTAAGTTTAGGGTCATGAGGAGGACCGACGAGTCAGTTTAGGATCGTGAGGAGGACCAATGAGTCACTTTAGGGTCGTGAGGAGGACCGACGAGTCAGTTTAGGGTCGTAAGGAGGACCGACGAGTCAGTTTATGATCATGAGGAGGACTGATGAGTCAATTTAGAGTCATGAGAAACACCGACGAGTTAGTTTAGGATCGTGAGAATGACCGACGAGTCGGTTTATGGTCATGAGGAGGATCGATGAGTCAGTTTAGGGTCATGAGGAGGACCGACGAGGAAAGTATCAAACTAATAGGTCGAGTTAGGATCTACAAATTCGAAACGTGGGATAAAAATAATTTAAAAGCCAAGTTACGGCTCAAAATTAATTTCATCGGAAAGAGAGATCGTGAATAGGCCGAGTTAAGACCTAAAAATTCAGGACGAGGCACGAGGTAATTAAAAGCCAAGTCACAGTTTTTATTTTGAAAGAGCACTTTAAGAAAAAATTTATTTATTGAAGTTATTATTTTTATTTATTTTTGTGTATTATTATATATATATATATATGTATATATATTAATTTTATTTTTTTATTATTATTATTATATTATTATTATTATTATTATAACGTAAAAGAAAGTAAATAAAGCGCTCTTAAAAGGAAATAAACGCATTTGAATAACAAACCCCCAAACAGCCCCCTTCTGGAAACTCTAAAACGGATGTGACTGTTGACAGACTGGCGCCGTTATGAAAACTCTTCGAAAGTGGCGGTTGCCAAATAAGATCCCTTCGATCCTGGCGGTCGCCACAAAACGTTTGGGATACCAAGCGGTTGCCAGAATGGAAGATGGCGACCACCAACTTCAAGCGCGCATAAGGCTCCCAAGCGTGCTTGGGTTAATTTCATTCTTCACTCTCTCATTCTCTCTTTAGCTCTCTCACGCTCTCAGACTCTCTCTCGTCTTCTCTCAGCCCCCCCTTTACTTTCTCACTTTCCTTAGCCTTTTCTCTTCGCTCTTTGTTTATCTTTGCTTCCATACGATATTTACCCTTCTATTCGTGCTCCCATTTTTCTTCATGGCGGGCCAAGGCCATGGGAACAACGATCTTGGGGCACGACGGGGCCCTCTGCCACTGAGAGCTCCTCCATGGGGACTGTCCCTCCTACTAGTGGAGTTACTTTTGCACAACCCACTCTTGCAATAGATACTTTGGTACTCGAGGTGGAGCATGCCTCTCACCGGGTTGCTGAGGAGGAGGCGCGAGCAGTTGCTGAGGCTCAGGCGGCTGCTGATGCTGCTGCAGAGGCCGCGATGGCTAATTTTTTGGCCCCCGATACTGGAGACGGTCATCCGGTGCCTTTTGACCCGCACACCTACGCTCAATTGCCTCACCGCGTGGTTCCACGTGGGATGAGACGCTACGAGCCTCCTGACGATGCGGTAGCTACCGAAGTTCTTCTGCTAGAGCCCGACCACCACATGTCTCGTCGACGCCCATCGATAAGTACCCTACCCTTATTGTTTTAATATTAAACGTAGACGCATGTCTAGAATCCCCCATATGAATGATGTGATTTGATGATCGATGATGATATTTTATTTTGATGTGTTTGATGAATGGTTTTGATGATGCGGATAATGATTTGATAGGATTTGATCTTAGCTTAAACATCTATGTAATGGAGATTAAAATAGTAGGGACATTAGAATTTTTAAACAACCAACAAAATGGGTGATTATTTTAGTGACAAACACAAAATAAAATACTTGAGTTTTTATTGTTATTTTAAGGAAATACAAAATTAGGAGGAAAATTTTGTCTTTGCTTTCGGGGCAGGAAAACGAAAGGGGCAATTTTGTCAAAAATCTTAAAATTTGGGGTAAATATTTATTTATTTTATTTTATTTTATTTATTATTTTTTTTAAAACTTAAGAAAAATTTTGGAATCCTTAGAAAATTTAGAAAATTGGGACAAATTTTAAGGGCAACCTGAAGAATTTTTAGAAATTTTACAAAAAAAATTTAAACAAGTATTTTAAAATTTTTGAGAAAAATCCTATAAAATTTTAAGAAAATTGTAAGAAAATTTTTGAAATTTTTAGAAAATTCTAGAAATTTGAAAAAAAATTTAAGAAAATCTTGGAGAAATTTATTTTTTTTAGGAAAATCATATAAATTAACTGGAAAATTTCTGTTTTTTTTTGGAGCATGAAAATTAGAGGGGTAATTTTTATCAAAAATCATATAAGTTAAAATTTTCAAAAAACGTAAAAAATTTAGGAAAATATTTTTAAAGAATCAAAAGAAATTCTCGAAAATTTTAACAAAAATCTTAAAAAACTTTAAGAAAATTTTTAGAAAGTCCAGGGGAATTTTGGAAAACCTTTTAGAAAATCTTGAAATTTTTTTGAAAAACCTTAAAATTAAGGAGAAATTTTAAGAAGATGTTTAGAAAAAAAACTAAAAATTTTGAGAAAAATTTTAAGAAAATGTTAGAAAATCTTGAGAATTTTGCAAAAAATCTTAGAAAATTCTAAAAATTTTGAAAAAACATTTGAGAAAATTGTCAAAAAATCCTAAAAATTTGGCGAAAAATCTTAAGCATAAGTTAAAAGATATTTTTTATTTTTTATTTTTATTTTTTGTTACGATTGGGGTCAATTTTCAAAGATTCATAGAAAATTAATCCTAAGGGAAAAAACACAAATGTCAAAGGAAAGGAAATTTTTTTTTATATACTTGAGAAGAAAATTAGCATAGAATAATAGAGATTTGCCTGGTGCACCAAGGCTGAGAGTTACTAGGATGTGCAGAAATCACGAACTTAGAGTTAGGGCGCCTAGTTTTCTAGGACTTGAAAGGTCCGAAGGAACCTAGGTTTTGTTTTCAGTTGTTTTCCTGCACTTTGCTTGCTCGATCTGTTCTTTATGTATTCTCTATCTGTCTTCTCTTAACAGGCTGGTCACTGCGTCTGAGGCTTCGGAGGTTCAGCCTCCGGGGAGGTGTTGGAGTGGTATGATGCCCTCCCTGCTTCCAGCCGGGCTTATATTGGTGCCTCTGATGTCGCTCGTTTTATACCCCTGCTGGGTAGGACGAGCAACGACCCGGTATAGCTGACAGCCCTGGCCGAGCAGTGGTGGGATACCACCAACACTTTCCACTTCACTACCTTTGAGGCTACTCTGACGCCTCTGGACTTTGCCCTTATTACTGGCATCCGAGTTGGAGGAGTCCCCATCTCGTTTGATCCGTTTATATCCCAGTCGACCGACGCACTGCTGTACTTCCTCGGGACTGTCCCCGCACAGATGGACCGGGATCGAGTCAGATACACCTAGTTTTTCTACCGCTTCCGACACTTCCAGTGCACCGAGCCTCACCACTACGAGTGGGTCGCCCGAGACTTTCTTATGTATATGTTCGGTACCTCCTAGTTTTCGAACAAAGAGAACACCGTTCATTTACACTACTTGGGCGGCCTGGCCCGTCTTGACCGGGTTGCTTCGTACGACTGGGGAGGCGCTGCTCTGGCCATTCTCTACAGCTTCATGTGGACTTTGACCCGGTTATTCGAGGAGCTCAGTATCGGGGGATACTAGAGGGTCTGGGAGGTACGGTATAGTTTCTGCAGTTCTTCATCTATTTTCGTTATCTGTTATTCCTGCTTGTTGACATCTTCTTCTTTGCAGTTATGGACCTACGAGTTTCTCGGGCTTCATGTCCCGGCGAACTCTACAGCAGACCCTCTGGTCATTCCTCGAGAAGTCCGGTGGTCCCGTGGAATGAAGAGGAAGAAAGCCGAATGGAAGGATCTTGACCGATTCTGGGTGTCCTTGGACCAACTGATCCCTGGCCAGGTATCTTTACCATTCAATATACTTCTTTCTGTATTTATACTGCTTATTACGTTATTCAGTGTACTCCACTATTCTCCATTCCGTTTACTACACTGCACTGTACTGTACTGGGCACTGATTACTGCACACTGTTCATCATACTGTATGTTTTACTGTTCTTTGCATTGTACTGTATCTTGAACTGTTGCATGTTTCACTCGGGTATTCACGCTCTCCTTTTGTAATGCCATAACTTTTGCCAAGGTCGCCCTTTCGGGTTTTCGACCTTGCGGGCTGCTCTAACTTTTGCCTGAGTTGCCTTTTTTGGTTTTCAATTCAGCGAGTTTTTATTTTATCTTTATTTTTACATCAGAGATAGTGCTTTTTGAGCTGATCAAGGTTAACTAGAGTGGAGAATACATTGCCATCCATGTCCATGAAAATGACTGCATCACTGGTCATGATGGTTTTGATGAGAAATGGTTCGGACCAGTTTGGTTTAAACTTGCCTCTTGGGTCAAAGATAGGAGCTCTAATTTTCTTAAGAACCAAATCTCATTCTCTAAGATCGCAGGTCTTGACTTTCTTATTGTATGCTCGAGCTATCCTCATTTGGTAATCTTGTACATGAAATAGGGCTTGCAGTCTCCTTTCATCAAACAAAAGTAACTCTTCCATCTGGTTCCTCTGCCATTCTGCTTCTGAGATATTGGACTCAGCTACTACTCTTAGTGAAGAGAGTTCCAGCTCAATTGGAAGCAAGGCTTCCATCCCGTACACTAAAGAGTACGGCGTTGTTACTGTTGAAGTTTGGATTGACGTTCGGTATTCCTAGAGTGCAAATGGAAGATGTTCCGGCTAATCTTTATGTGAGTTGATTGTCTTTTGTAAAATTCTCTTGATATTCTTGTTTGCTGCCTCGACTGCCCGGTTGGTCTGCAGCCGATATGGCGAGGACTTGTGAGCCACTATCTGGTATTCTTTGAAAAGATCCAGAACCTCTCCTTAGAAATGTGAGCCATTATCCGAGATGATTTCATGTGGGACCCCGTATCGGCAAATGATATTTTGCTTGATAAACTTAGCGACATGGGAGGCCTTCAATACCGAGTAGGAAGCTGCTTCTACCCACTTGGTGAAATAATCAATGGCCACTAAGATAAACTCGTGTCCATTGGATGCCTTCGGTGTTACTCTGTCAATCACATCGACGCCCCATACTGAGAACGGCCATGGTGACGTTAGATTATATAGCTAGGATGGGGGAACATGCATAAGATTTGCGTAAATCTGACACTTTTGACACTTTCGTACAAACCGAATACAATCCGTCTCCATTGTCATCCAAAAATATTATTGTCTTAGGATCTTCTTGGCTAACATGTTGCCACTCATGTGTGGCCCATAGACTCCGGCGTGTATCTCTTTCATCAGATCTTGGCCCTCTTCAGTGTTTACACACAACTTGTTGACCCCAGAACGTCCTTGTTTATACAGTCTACCACCGCAAATGACAAACTGTGCAGATAGTTGTCGTATTGCCCTTTTATCCTTTTTTGCTGGAAAACTTGGGATATTCTCATTTTTCTACGAAATTTTGAATGTCAAAATACCATGGGAGTGCGTCAGCGCTTTCTTCAATAGCTCTTCTGCTCAATTATCAAAGGTCTCATCCGAACTCCAGGTGGTATGTCAATCATGGATGCTAGGGTGACTAGTGCATCGGCTAACTTGTTCTGCAGTCTTGATACATGAGTGAAAATCACCGATTCAAAGCATGGTATCAACTTTTCCAGTTCTTGATGATAGAGAATCAAGGTTAAGTCCCTAACTTTCTATTCTCCTCTTGCTTGTGAAACTACTAGTGCTGAATTTCCGATGACTTCAAACTTTCTTGCCCCTAGTTCCAGGGCTGCCTGCAATCCAGCTAAACATGCTTCTTACTCAGCCTGATTGTTGGTGACTTCAAAATTGAGTTTCAATGATAAGGGGACATGCGATTCGTCGGGCGTGACAAAGAGGACTCCTATTCCGTAGCCATATTGATTGGATGCACCATCAAAATATAGAGTCCATTTGTCATCCCCAACTTTTATTAGCTGTTCGTCAGGAAACTGAAACTCCGTGTCTTCTCCTCCTTCAACTAGTTGATCGGCCAGGAATTCTACTACTGCCCTGCCTTTGACTGACGTCCGGGTGACGTACTTTAGATCGAACTCTGATAATAGCAGTAACCATCGGGCCAGCCTTCCTGTCAGTGCCAGCTTTTCGAACAGATACTTCAAGAGATCCATTCGGGAGATAATGTTCACTGTGAAAGACAGCAATAATGCCTTAATTTTTGGGAAGCCCAAACCAAGGCCCAGCATGTTTTCTCCAGCGGCATGTATCGTACTTTTAACCCGGTCATTTTTTTGCTTAGGTAGTAAACGGCTTTTTCAATTCCAGTTTCTCCTTCTTGTACCAGCATACATCCCATAACTGAGTCAGTCACTGGCAAGTAAAGAATTAGTGGCCTGTCAGGTTCGGGAGGAGCTAGAACAGGTGAATTTTGTAGGTACTGTCGGACGGCATCAAAGGCGTCTTGGCACTTCTGATCCTACTCAAACTTGACTCCCTTTTTCAATAGGCGAAAGAACGGCTCATAGGTAGTTGTCAGCTTTACGATGAACTGACTGATAAACTGGATTCTTCCCAGAAAGCCCCTAACTTTCCACTCGGTCTTTGGAGGAGGCATTTCTAAAATTGCTTTGATCTTCGAGGGGTCGACTTCAATGCCTCGTTGAGTGATCATAAATCCGAGCATTTTTTCGACAGTGACTCTAAATGCACACTTCTATGGCTTGAGCATATCTTGTACTTTCGGATCCTTTTAAAGCATTTTTGCAGAGCTGTGATGTGGCCTTCCCGATTCTTGGATTTGATTATCATATCATCCACGTACACTTCGACTTCCTTATGTATCATGTCATGCAATAAGGTAGTGGCAGCCCTTTGATAGGTTGTCCCTGCATTTTTCAAATCAAATGGCATCACACGATAACAATAGGTGCCCCAAGGCGTGGTGAATGTCGTCTTCTCTCTATCTTCCGGATCCATCAAAATTTGATTGTACCCGGAAAAGCCATCCATGAATAATAACAATGCATGCCCCGCAGTACTGTCGACTAAGACATCAATGTGTGGCAGTGAGAAATTGCTCTTCGGGCTAGCCTTGCTGAGGTCCCAAAAATCCACGCAGATTCGGATACGACCATCTTTCTTTAACACCAGAACAATGTTGGCTACCCATCTCGGATACTCGGTTACCATCAGGAACTCGGCGTTGATCTATTTGGCAAACTCTTCCTTAATCTTCAAAGCCTATTCTGGTCGGATCCGTCTTAATTTTTGTTTGACCAGTTTAGCATGAGGGTATAGGGGGTGTGATGTTGGACAATATCAGAATCAATTCCAGGCATATCTTCGTAAGACCATATAAATACATCTTTGAATTCTTTTAATAAAATTATTAGTTGTTCTTGTTCAACTATGGATAAAAAATAACCAATTTGAACATTTTTGCAGGTTAATTTTATTACCCAGATTTATTGATAAAGTTTCTTTAATTATTGGTTGGGCACACATTTCTTCTTCTCTTTTTATTAAAAGTTTTATTTCTTCGGGGATATCCCCGTCGAACTCAAAATCGTCGAAAAGCATATGAAATAAATCAAACAAAGTAGAGTAACCAGAAACTTTGTTCATTTCATTAAGAACAATGGTAATTGCAAACTCGATGGTAAAAGCAAAGAGAGGAGCACCAACAGATGTGCCCC
>JAOTRH010077817.1:0-17404 GCA_034768845.1 Heliamphora exappendiculata
AGGGGGGGGGGGGATGATCCAAGAAATGTAGGCTTCAATGTAGGTATGGGAGATTAGGGACTCGGTATCTCGGCAGGGTTTCGGCGTCGGGGTTCAGGATCACTCGGTATATCGGCAGAGTCTCTCCCACTCAAAATTCGTGCTGAAAATGTACGCCAGGGTACGGTATTTGTAGAATTCTTCAACCAATGAGGTGTTGCCATGTTTTGGGACACGTTAGGCCATTTGGAGTTGGCGGCTGCCACAATGCAAGTTCGCAGCCGCTGGGTTAGAAAAGGTTCTATTGGCGTCCGCCACAATGTGAGTTGGCGGTCACCATGTTGGCTAGGGTTTTTGAGAAGTTCTATTAGCGGCCGCCACAATGAACATGGCGGTCGCCACTTTTGGAAATGACTTAGGCAACAAATTATCGATGGTTTGGTACAATTTCATTAGCTTTGAAGGTTTTTGATGACTGGGTTCAAATACCGAGCTTGGATCACCTCCCAAGGATCGTACTGAGGCACTATTTCACCTGTTTTCATCATCGGATTCGCCTAAGGTTAGGCGGGGTCAAATTGGGGTGTCTACAACTATATAAATTAATTCACACTCTAAGATTATTATGAGTACTTATGCTCTTAATCTCGAAATAATTATTATTTGCGTATATTTTATATTCGTTGTTTTGATTCATTAGAGGCTGTGATCTTTTATGGGTCTATCGTCCTAGTGAATTGGATAGCGGCATTAATTATATGGTGAATATTAATTATTAACGTAATTCGCATTTCGATTGGTCAGGATTGGCTATTCCCCCTTAAGGAAACTTATAAGTTTTGACCGGGCCAAACCCTACAGGTGGATTTGATTATCCGGCGGTCAAAGAAGTTAAGAGGAAGAGCTTAAATAATTTTAAAGATGCCGATTAAATTAAATTGTCAGTAATTAAATTTAATTGACGGGTATCGGGAATCTTAACGTAGTGAGATGAGTTAAGCATTTAGTAACAGGAGTTCAATGCAAATTGGTTTTGAGATTATGGCTAAGAGTGCAGCTATAGTTCTTTAGTGGTGTGAACTGTAATTTAGTATTTCATGAAAATTACAGAAACTGCTGCGAAATTTTCATAATTACAGAAACTACTGAGAGGTTTTCATATTTGCAGAAACCGCTAGATGAGTATTTAGGTTACAGTAGAAGTCTATGTCATAATTACTCTATAGGACCCTGTTGTAGCCCTATAAATATGCGAGTAGGCTTAACCAAAATCATAAGTTGTCTTTCAAGACTAAGGTTATCTAGGTTCTGCCGATTTTAACTTTTGAACGATCGTAGCTCATACTACATTCGAGAATCGTATTGGGAATATAGTAGATGTCACTCCCCAAACAACCAACCACATCACCCAGCCCGAGAATACACTCTCAAAATAAACCATACATGCATTGTATATAAACGCCAAACGGCAACATTACACGGCTCCAACGCCCGAAAAACATGTTATAGCATACGTACAAAACTAACAAAAAGAAAGACTATAATTCTTCTTCCCCACCAGCACCTCCAGATCAATCTCCATGGCCGGTACCTGAAAAATATTTTAAATCCCATATTGTGAGCCAAAGCTCAGCAGATACTAGACAACACATGCAATATAAGTTAAACATCCTAGGAAAACGAGGTGTAGTTTTTGACTCTCCTTCAAACCAATAAAGCAATTTGAAAATGGTTTTAGGTCACGACTCATCAGAGCCAGAAAATAGTTTTCACAAGCAATGGAAAAGTGAGGATAAAAACTATTTTTCAACTCGTTAGAGCCTTAAAAACGATTATAGTATTACGACTCCTGCAGGAAGTTAATACAATTTTAAGAAAATTGGTCTATCCGTCCCAATATGCAATATATGCATTCCATGAATCTTCTCGAACTTTTATCGAAGGACCGCAGCCCGCATCTAATGCAGCACCGGCTTTGTCCGGACCTCATTTCAACCGACCGATAGCCTACCTCCATATGCCTCGTCAGGACCTCATTTTAGCCGACAGAGCACATCGCACACACCCACACACACACGCACAACCGTGCAACACACCCAACGCATGCCACCCGTGCAACACACACGCACACCCGTGAATCGTTAACCAGGGTTAACATCTATTCCATTCCATACACATGCAAACCTAAACCAGGATTTAAAGCATAAAATCGTGTATCACCACGACGTTCCAAAAACACGTCACATGCCTATAAAACTCTAGGTTTTAAAGCACAAGCCACTTTACACATAACGATATCATAACCATGTAATCCACTTATATAATCCGTACATAAATAAACAGTTATAAACGCACATAGCCATAAATAACCACATCACGACGTCACCCGTCAAAATCGACATCCACTCACAAGGACAACCAACAACCCACATCTATCCATGCACGTCACCCCCAAGGACGGCGTCTAAACAAACACCCGAGGCCACGACACGACCCCCAAAACCTCAACACGACCAACCGAACTCCAAAAAGGATCCAACGGTATTTCAGTTGATTAATCCCATAATCAATCAAATGAATACCATTGAACACTAATTGGAAACCAAGAAACAACCAAACAACAAAGCATGCTCGATACGGCCAACACGCACCCACTCATGTCCAACGCAACCCACGATGCCCGCACATGCCCAACACAAACCCACGACGCCCACACACGTCCAACACAACCCACGACGCCCCAAGAAACAAGAAACTTGGTCAAAAGGGTCAATAGGAATGAAAAATAACCTTTTCCCAAACATTCAGCCAAAAATGGATGAAAAATAGTTAAGAAATTCTAACATTCCCTCACTATTTTGGCCATAACTCTTTCTACAAAAAGAATGTTGAAGTAATAGAGGTGGCATTGGAAGGAAGACTTCTGGGGCTTCAATTTGAACACAAAAATGACCCAATTCCGAGTCCGGATGAGGGAGATACATTTCGATTTTAAAAACGAATTTTATACCAGTGAAAAACAGATCGCGGGCTAGACCGCTCGAGCAATCTGTCCAGCAGTCAACAACTCGAGAGCAACCCAAGACCACCCTCTAGACTTCTTAAGCGGTCCCTCAAGCGGTCAAACACCAGAACCTGATCTGCTTGGCAAATTTTGAGCCTCCAACCATCCCATAACCATCCAACGACCATCTAAACTCAAAATCGAAGCAACCAAACTCATTTTCAACATCCTCAGACATACACAAGCCCAAGACTACCACCAAAACCTCGAACGAAACCCTGAAACCTCGATCTCATCCAACCAAAACAACACAAAACCCCCTTTTTAAACCTAAACCCGATTTTTTCGAAACATAAACCACTTTTTCATACATTTTTAACCGGTAAAAATATACACGATTACATGTAGCACCCTTATATGACATGAAGAGTCTAGGATCCTACCTCGGTTAGTAAAAAACTCGACGCCTCAAATCACGTGCAAACTGAGCTTCGTCGAAATCGAATTCCGTCCGGATGGATTCGTAGACCTCGATGCCGATACCAAGGATCTGTAGTCTGATCGTCGAAAATTGTGCCCCGAGCCCCCGAGAACTTAGAGAAAAGGCAGAGAGAAAACGGGAAGCTAGTTAGAGAAGTTTTGAAAAATATCTTTTTTTAAAATATCTAACTCCAGATATTTATAGACCTCTAAAATATTTAAAATTTTTTTTTTGAAATTCGCGCTCTAACACCCCACGGCCCTGAAAACCTGCCCCGCATGTATATCTAACCCCGATCATGCATCTAAACGCATTTAAACATGCAACGACAAAAACGGTAAATATGTGACGAAAAACACCGAAAAAGGAAAACGGGTCAGGGTCCACAGTAGAAGGTCTGATTGGAGCTTCAACTCGAGAATTAAAAGTTTGTAGTTGAAAAATCGACCAAAAGGTATTTATCTAAATTAACTGTGATGGCACGAGTTTTATTTTTGATCGTTCGATATCAAAAAGTTTTTATCTAGAGCCTGTTTTAGCGATTTTTCGTCCAATTTTTTTTTTGAAATATCGTTTATAAATTAATAATCTTGGTAGTTTTCCTCCAACAAATGGTATCATAGCTATTTTGATTTTGTTTTTGGCTAATCGAGGGGCCGGGTAGATTTAAAACTGTGCTAACATTGTTTTGCAGGCTTTCTAATCCCAATTTTATAATCATTATTATATTCGTGTTTGATTGAATAGTTTAAATGTTGATTTAATTTTTTTTAATCACGAGGGTTGATCGTGATAGTTTAAACTTTTTTAGTTCGAATATAAGCATTTGGGACATAGATTTTAGATATAAAAGATTTTATTAGTTTTTAAATATTATTAAAAATATTTAAGAACATGTTTGAATATCCAAAAACACAAAGAACCGACGGCGGCATAACCGACGGCACCGACGGTGATTTTTGGTGTTTCGGGCCACGGATAGCGGTGGCTTTTCAATGATTTTGAAATAGGATTATCCAATAAGTTTTCTGCAGATTTTTTGTATTAAAAAACAGCAACAAAATGGTCCAAAACCCAGCAAAAATTGGCGGCAAAAACAGCACCGACGGCGGTGGTTTCTAGTGACGGTTCGGGCTATTTTTTAATAGTTTTGCGACATTTTCGGGACTAATATTGAGCAATTTTTTTGATATAAAATAGTAGTAAATAGTGATGAAAAAAATAGTCCAAAAAAAATAAAAAAATCAAGGACAAAATAAGCGGCAAAATAGGCAGCATTTTTCGACAGTTTTCGGCGGCAACACCTTCCTGATAGGGGCTATTTTCGAGGCTTGTTTGGGACTATTCTTGAGGTGTTCTCCAAGGCAACATGCTACTAGATATTAGTGCTAAAAACAGGAAGAAACGGGAACCAAAACCGCTACGAAAAAAGCCCAAACAGGTGGTGGCAAGGAGGTGGCGGCACAGGCTGTGTGACAAGTTATTTTCGACAGCCATCGAAACCTATTTTTTGAGTTGTTTTCAAACTAGGATTTTTACAGAAAAGTAGTAATTTTCAAGATTTTTTTAAAAAAGAAACATAGCATCAAGAACAGAGTTTGAGAGAGGCGGCAAAAGCCGCCTGAACCAGCGGTGGTGCTGGTGGTTCGGGCCTGTTTTGGATCATCTTTTCTGATATGTTCGAGACTTGAAAGTGTTATATATGTATAACACTGCATATCGAGGTATCTTGATGCAACTTGGATGTAGGAAGCTGATTCATAAAAGGATTGAAAAATTATAGTTTATCTTTGAACATGAGACTAAAACTCATCAGAGTTTCTGTTTGATCATAAAATCGGGATATATACATATATTGCATTTACATTCTTTTAAACTATGTAGATAATATATATCTATTTTATATATTTCTGTTAATTAAATAAATTTGAGAAAATTCAATTTTAATTAAAATTTTGTAATAGAAAATAAAATTAAGTTTTGTTTAATTAAAGATTTTTAATTAAATGAAAAAACTTTAGATATTTTATTTTTTTGCAAAATATCACGTTTGAGATGATTTTTATTAAATCGAATATCTTTGAAAAACGTGGATATTAATTCCAGATTTTGGATTAATTAAATAAAAAAATGTTTAATCTTAATAAATTATTATTTTCAAAAAATGTATAACGTAAAAATAAAATATTTTGAATGCCTTTAATCACTACCTTAGCTGTAAAGCTAAAGAAAAAATTGTGCATTCATCTGTTATTTTATTTGTTATACATGAAAACACGAAAAAATAGTTTGACAAACTGGTATCTTTTGGATCGTGTATACAGAAAGATGTTTTGAAATCTTTCGGATCGTGTAGTTTTCGAAATTAATAAATTTATTTTAATTAAATAGATTTTTATAACCCTCATAAATATTTCAAAAATCTAAGTGGGAGAAAATATTTATTCACAGATAAATCACGTGATCTCCGTCACCAGCTTGTAGACGATATAATTAATTCTGCGTGTTGGCAGTAAGGCCTTTCTCCCCATCGGATAGGATTAATTGCAGTGTCGCTAATACGAACCTCCTTTAGGGATAATTCTGGATAATTGTTAGTGAGGATCACTTTTTCATCTGAAGGGTTCCTTGCAAAGCAGTTGATTTGAAATTAGGTGGTGTTTAATACTTAGCTATAAATAATAGTATCATATCTATCTGAGTCACTGCTATTATTTACTAGACCGAAACTATGTTAGCTATTTATTTTTACTTGGCAAGGTCAGTTATCTAGATAGTAAAATTAATAAAAAATTAGCATGTTTGGACAAACCATGGATAGTAGACGTTCTCCCACCGAGGCATGCTATTCACAGGGTACCAGGCTGCTGGGAATTTTTTTTTAAATGGTAGAGGGAACCAAATTAAAATAAATTTAAAATTTTGCTCATTATAAGTAACGGTTATTTTTAATTATGTGATTCTCATGATTAAAATAGTTTTCAATCCACTCGCGTCAATACTCGAAGAAAATAAACTAACGTGACCAAACTATGTAGATTGAAAAAAGAATTTGGATATTATCTTAACTGTTGAGGACTATAAATTTATATTAACTGAGATTTGTCCACTAGTACCTGATGAGGGAGCGACCGAACAGGAAACTCGGGCCCATTACAAGTGGCTAAAAGCTTATCAGATAGCTCGCTGTTACATTTTAGCTTCCATGTCAAATATGTTATAGCATCAGCATCAGTATATGCCCAGTGCCTATGACATGATTATGAACCTCAAAGAAATGTTTGGGGATCCAAATCTTGCTGCTATGCAAGTGGCCATGAAATCTCTTATGAATACAAGCATGGCTGAAGGCACCCCGGTTATGAATCATGTTCTGAAGATGATCAATCTTCTAAATGAACTGGAGATCCTTGGAGCTGATATTGACGGGGAAACCCAGGTAGATATCATACTCCAATCACTACCTGATAGCTTTAAGCAATTTTTCCTGAATTAATCCATGAATAAGCTCATCTTTTCATTCGCAGAACTTCTTAAAGAACTTCAAGCAAGCGAGGGTGTTCTTAAGAAGTCGGGTTCTATGTATGTGGCTGAAAAATGTTCTTTCTCTAAGCCGAAAGGTAAGAAGAAAAAAAGTTCAGAAATAGGGAGGTAGAGGTCCAAAAGAAGTTAAGGGACCAAAAGCTGGTGTGAAGAAGCCGAGAGGCAAATGCCATCACTATAACTAGTTTGGGGATTGAAAAAAGTAGTGTATAGTTTTTCTCAGTAAGCATAACAAACTAGGTAATTTCTATTTACTAGTGGTTGAAATATGTTTAGCGGTGTTATCTACCTGTACCTGGTGTGTAGATACAGGATCCACTAATCATGTCAGCAATTCTTTGCAGGAATTCTAAGAAACTAGGCAACTCAGTAATGGAGAAATATACCTAAATATGGGTAATAATTCAAGGGTGGCAACAATTGCAGTAGGAGATGTCACTCTCAGTTTTAATAGAGGTTCTTAGTTTTATTTATAAAAGATTGTCTTTATGTACTTTCAATTAGAAAAAATTTAATTTCGATTTCTAATTTAATAAAAGATAAATATTCTGTTCATTTTAATGACTTTGTGGTTATTAAAAAATAAATGTTTTATTTGTTATGATACATTGGTGCATGATCTGCATATTATATCACATATCTCTCCTATACTACAACTAACTGAATTGAACAACAAATCTAATTTATCATATAAGAGAAAGTTTTCTTCTTTAATGAACCAAACGTTTCTTTGGCACTTTAGGTTCATTGGAAGTGGAGGCAATTCTAGTCTTTGAATCCTACTTAGAAGCTAAGATGATCAAGAAGCTATTTTCAGCCGAAGGTTATAGAGCTAAGGAACCGTTAGAACTGGTTCACTCTGATGTGTGTGGTCCTATTGCAATCCAGGCTATAAGTGACTTTGAGTACTTTGTTAGTTTCATTGACGACTACTTAAAATATGGATACATTTACCTGATGTACCGTAAGTCTAAATACTTTGAGAAATTTAAAGAATTCAAGGCAGAGACAAAGAAGCATCTAGGTAGAAGTGTTAAATCACTACGATCTGACCATGATGAGGAGTACCTCTGTGGAGAGTTTTAGGGACTACTTGTCATCAGAACGGATTATATCCCAGTTGACTGCACATGTCACTTAACAGTAAAATGGTGTAGCAGAAAAAAAGAATAGGACTCTTACAGAGATGGTAAGGTCAATGATGATTTTTTTCAGATTACCCGATTCATTTTGTGGACTTTTATTAGAGACAGCGGCTTATATTTTGAACTTGGTACCTTCTAAGTTAGTACCTTCTACTCCCACAAAATTATCAATCGCGCGTAAGCCTAGTATAAGGCATATTCGAGTTTGGGGGTATCCAAAACATGTGCTGAAAGAAAATGCAGGTAAGTCAGAACCAATGACATAAGACTATTTTTTTGTGGGGTATCCTAAGGGAACGAAAGGTGGCCTATTTTATAATCCTAAGGATCAAAAGGTCATTGTCAGCACCAATGCTCGATTCTTGGAAGATGATTATATTATGGACCACAGACCCAAAAGTAAAATTATTCTGGAAGAAATGAGAGAAAATACCAATAGAATGGAAGAGGAACCAGAAGTCACTAATAGCGCGTTACCTCGTCGTAGTGGGAGGATTATCAGGACAGGGGCATATCATAATCAGGGTGCTACCATTAACATGCCTGATGAGCATGTAGCTAATGGTGCATAGAGAACAGATTCTGCACAGTGTGTTAGTGCTAGTACACAGACACAGGTAGTACCTCGTCACAGTAGGAGGGTTGTTCATCAACCCTATCGGTATATGTTATTGGGAGAGTCTTTTGACAAGATCTTAACAGAACTGGATACTAAACCTTGTAACTATAATGAAGCACTCTGAGACAAAGATGTAGATCTTTGGAAAAATGTTATGAATTCAGAGATAAAATTTATGTATTCTAATCAAGCCTGGAAACTTGTAGAACCACCAGAAGGGATAAAACGCATCGGATGTAAGTAGATCTACAAGAAGAAGAGATGAGCAAACGAAAAGGTTGAAACCTTCAAAGTTAGGCTTATTACAAAAGAGTTTACTCAGAAAGAAGATATCCATTATGAGGAAACCTTTTTGCCAGTAGCCATGCTTAAGTCTATCCAAATTCTCTTATCCATTACTGCTCATTTCAATTATGAAATTTGGCAAATGGATGTCAGAGTAGCTTTTTTTAACAGAAGTCTCGACGAGTGTATCTACATGGTACAACCAAATGATTTCATAGCGAAGGGCTAGGAGCACATGTTGTACAAGCATAAGTGATCCATTTGTGGACTTAAGAAAGCATTAAGTTCTTGGAATATTCTGTTTGATCAAGCCATAAAGTCTTATAGTTTTGATCAGAATCCAGATGAGTCTTGTGTGTACAAGAAGAGTGACGGAAGCGTGGTAGTCTTTCTAGTACTTTATGTAGATGACATCTTGCTTATCAAAAATGATGTAGGGGTGTTATCTTCGGTAAAAGTATGATTATCTGGGCAGTTCAATATGAAGGACTTGAGAGAAGCTATTCACATCCTTGGGATCAAGTTTTTACGAGATCGAAAACAAAGGTTGTTGGGCTTTTCACAAGCAAAGTATATCGATGATATCCTCGTTCGTTTTAGTATGCAGGATTCCAAGAAAGGATTTCTCTCTTTCAAGCATGGAATCACTCTATCCAATGATCAGTGTCGTAAGACACCTGATGAGATAGAGAAGATAAAGGCGATTCCTTATACTTCGACAGTAGAAAGCCTAATATATTCTATGCGCTGTACTAGACCCGACATCTGCTTTGTCGTTGGCATGGTTAGCAGATATCAGTCTAACCTAAGACAGGAGCATTGGACTGTGGTAAAGAATATAATCAAGTACCTAAAAAGGACTAGAAATTATATGTTGGTTTACCATGCAGACAGTTTAGTACCTTTAGGGTACACATACTCAAATTTCCAGTTAGACAAAATTTTTTGTAAGTCTAACTTAGGATATGTGTTTACCTTAGAAGGTAAAGTTATTAGTTGGAGGAGTATCAAGCAGTCCTGCATTATTGATTCCACCATGGAGGCTGAGTACGTGGCAGCTTTTAAAGCAGCCAAGGAGGTTGTTTGGCTCAGGAATATCTGTTAGATCTAGATGCGGTGCCTTCGGTTCAGTCGGCTATTACACTTTATTATGGCAAGAGTAGAGCGGTTGTAAACTCGAAAGTGCTAATAATCCACAAGAAAGAAAAGTACACTGAGCGTAAGTATCACATGATACGAGAAATTGTACAAATGGGTGATGTTGCTATGGCCAAGATTACATCAGGAGACAACCTTGTAGATCCTTTTACAAAGAACTTTTTGGCTAAGACTTTCGATAGTCATGTAGAGGGCATGAGAGTCAGATGTATGGTAGCATGATTTTGAGTATATGTGGAAGATTGTCAGGGTTATATACTAAAAATCATGTATTTATTTTTTATTTTAGTATTTAATTTTATTTTAATAAAATTAATTTTTTATTTTATGAGAATCTTAATGAGTAATGTATGCAATATCATTTCTTTAATGTTATACACGATTATCCTTTATTTTGTACAGTATTTAATCTAGTGTGTAGAGTACAACTTGCACGCATAAGACCAAATTATAGGTTATTGTAGAATATAAGTTTGGTTTACAATTTAGATGGAAATGGGCAAACCATTGATACGACTGTAGCATAAAGTTTTAATAGGCATGTCTTGGTTATAGGGAACAGATAATAGCGTTATCTATTATTTCGACTCGCTGTTCTAGTATACTTTGTGTATATTGAACAGGACCACATTAGAGTAATTAATTTTATACTGACTATATAAATTAATTCACACCCCAAGATTATTATAAATGCTTATGCTCTTAATTCCAAAATAATTATTATTTTTGTATATTTAATATTTGTTGTTTTGATTCATTAGATTGTGCGATCTTTTATGGGTTTATAGTCCCGGTGAATTAGATAGCGGTATTAATTATATGGTGAATATAAATTATTGATGAAATTCACGTCTCGATTGTTCGAGATTGACAATACTCCCTTAAAGAAGTTTATAAGTTTTGATCGGGCCAAACCCTACAGGTGGATTTGATTATTCGGTAGTCAAAAAAGTTAAGCGAATGGGCTTAAGAAATTTTAAAGATGCCAATTAAATTAAATTATCAGTAATTAAATTTAATTGGCGGGTATCAATAATTTTAACGTGGGGAGATGAGTTAAGCACTTAATAATAGGAGCTTAATGCAAATTAGTCTTCAGATTTTGGCTAAGAGTGCAGTTACAGTTCTTTAGTAGTATGAACTGTAATTTAGTATTTTATAAAAATTGCAGAAACCACTACAAAGTTTTCATAATTACAAAAATCGCTGAAAGGTTATTTGTCAAAATCGCTGGATGGATATCTAGGTTTTACTTCAAGTCTATGTCATAATTACTCAACAGGTCCCTACTGTAGCCCTACAAATATCCGAGTAGGCTGAACCAAAATCATAAGTTATCTTTCAAGATTAAGATTGTCCAGGTTCTGCCGATTTTAGTTCTTGATGGATCGTAGTCCACACTACATTCGGGAATCACATCGAAAATACAGTAGAAGGTCTGACCGGAGCTTCAACTCGGGAATCAAAAGTTCGTAGTTGAAGAATTGACCAAAAGATATTCATTTGAATTAACTGTGGTGGCACGGGTTTTATTTTTGATCATTTGATATCAAAATTTTTTTATCTAGAGCATGTTTCAGTGATTACCTGTCCAATTTAAAAAAAAAATCGTTTACAAATCAATGATCTTGGCAGTTTGCCTCCAACAGTAAGTTCTTTGAAGTTCACTAGAGTGAGATGGTTGTTGTTTTTGTTGTTGGGAGGCCCTACATGGAAACTACTCTTGGTAAGAGCGTAGGTATGTACCTAAATGGAATTGAGATGCGGGCAGTGTTGACCCCTTTTTTATGTCATGGCGTGGTCACTCTTAGTGTTTTCCTTTTAAGTGATAAGTAACCTAAAACATGAGAGACCCATGACAAGTGTTGTTTGTATTGTTGGCACAGTTGTACTGGGACGATGCGTCGATAAGTGTGAGGTCCCTTGAAGGGATAAGAATTGTTTATGTTCTGACATGTAGTGCAGAGGTTGATAAGTTATCCTTGCCTTCAAAGGTGAATCATGGCGTGAGTGAGAGGTGCCTTCGGGATGAGAAATTTTTAACTTAGCTTTTCTTGATTACGTGCTTTACATTTTCTTTCTTAGTTTTGCCTAGGTAATGAGCTTAAGGCTATAAAGTGGCCGATGTCACCTATTGTGGGCAAAGTTAGACTAGCCTAACCTTGTGGCTGTTGCAGCCTTGGTATAAAGTTAGTGTTCAGTGCTATACATTTGTGTCTAACCAGTTGTGAATCTATAGTCCTATCATACGCATTGTTTTGTACATAGGACAGTTTATGGTATTCGGTGTATACGAGTGAGGCTTGAGTTTGGGGGCTAAGCATGGTAAGTGGTTCATTTATTTTGGTTTGTTCTGTGATGTTTGGTATGATGGAGAATGCTGATATCCAAAACATAGAAGAGTAATGTTTGTTGAATCGAATGTTTAATGATTACCCTAGAATGCAATTGTCCTAAGTGAGAGTTGGTGTTTGACTTCTTAATTTCTCTGGAGAGAGTTAGCTTGCTTTAAGTTGTTTTATCCTTTTGGATGAGAACGTCTAGATCTTCTAATTGATTCTTAATTTGGCAGTTTCATGGGGAGATTGAAATATCTATAAATCTTGTACCCTTATTGTAGTCCCTTTTATTGTGCCTTGTGAACCGGTGCCACCGTGGTCGTGTACACTTAGGATTTATCCTGTTGGTTTCTTGGTGAAAGTTTGTTTGCTTTACCTTGTTGGTGCAGGTGCTTGAGTCGTGTACCTTAGAGATGTTAGGTTTGTAAGCTTTTCATGTTAGTTCTTTGAAAAATGAGAAGTTAGTGATGAGGTATAGAACCTACGTCTACAGCAATGGATGGATGGAAGGTTGTTTGGTTGTACGATATAGAACGTGTAGAGGTGACGTTTTGTATGAAGTACCCTTGGGTGTGTCAACCGCATTACAAATGTCTGATAGTTTTTTCTAAATCCCAGTTTGTGCCTTGTTGGTGTTAAAAGCCATTTAGTTTTCTTGGAGCTTGGGTTTGAAGAATCGTCGTTGATGTGGACCCTTAGAATCAAACTACTTGCCTTGATTGGAGTGTGAAAATCTTTTTGTGTAGGGAAAGAGTTCCTTCGTGAAAATGCTTAAAGTCTATCTTTGAGAGGTTTGAGAAAAGCTATTACCTGGTTAGTTTCAGTGAGATTAAGTAATAACTTGAGTTGTATGATTGGCAGTGAGTTCCTTCCTCTAGAACTAGATGTTTGTTATTTTTGACCGGGATGAGTATCCATTTGGCTTTAATGTTGGTGCAATAGACTTACGTTTGGTGATGATGTGTTTTGAAGTTCTGTAGTCACCATATAGTATTGAGCTCCTGTTATTAAATTCTTACCATTTCTCCCCACATTAAGATTCTCGATACCTTCCAATTAAATTTAATTACTCACAATATGATTTAATCGGCATCATGATATTTCTTAAGCCCTTTCTCTTAACTTATTTGACCGCTAGATAATTAAATCCGCCTGTAAGGTTTGGCCGGGTCAAAATTTACAAGCTTCCTTAAGGGGGTATCATCAATCCTAATCATTCGGGACGTGAATTCCGTCAATAATTAATATTCACCATGTAAATAATACCACTATCTAACTCACCGGAAATATAGACCCATATAATATCGCACTCTCTAATGAATCAAAATAACGAATATTAAATATACGCAAATCAATAATTATTTCAGGATTAAGATGATAAGCACTATTCATAATAATCTTGGGGTGTGAATTAATTTATATAGTCAGTATAAAATTAATTACCCCAAATATCCCATTCAATACACACAAAGTATACTAGTACAGAGAGTCGGAACAATAGACGATGTTATTATCTATTCCCCGTAACCAAGACAGGCCTACTAAAACTCTGTGCCACAGTCATACCGATGGTATATCTATTTTCATCTAAACTGTGAACATAAAACTTATATTATGCAAGAACCTAAAATCTGATTTTCTGTGTACAAGTTATACTATACACACCAGATTAAATACTATACAGAATATCGGACATCCCGTCACATATGTTGGATTAGGCTAAGTTACGAGTGGATGAGGATGTTACTTATAAGAAGCGACCCGTGAAGATCGTGGACACAAAGGAGCAAGTGTTGAGAGGGAGGACCATTACCTATGTTAAGGTTCTGTGGCTTTATCACGGAGTCGAGGAAGCAGCATAGGAGCTTGAAGTCGATGTTCATACTAGATATCCGGAGTTGTTTGCTTCGTGACCTTGTAGCGAAATTTTGGGGGCAAAATTCCTTTAAGGGGAGAGAGTTGTGAGATCCGATTCCATCTTATTTTCATAAGGTTTGTTCGATGGGAGAGAGTTGTGAGACCCAATTTCATTTTATTTTCATAAGGTTTGTTCGATGTGTTGGTTATTGCTTTAGTTGTTATAGAACAATATGTTTTTATATGTGCCATGCATGCGTGGGTTTGGTATTGCTTCTTTTGTTCGAGTTTTCACCTAGTGATGGCCACTCGAGCGGTGGTCGGTTCGTTCGAGTAGATTGGTGGCTAAGAGTGGAGCTGCTCGAGCGGATCTCTGTTCGCTCGAACTAGTAGGTGGCTGAGAGTTGGGTCGGAGGGGGGACTGCTCAAGTAGACAGCCGAGCGTGAGATATTTATGTGATAGCCAATGCCTTGGTTTTTGAACCAAAACTTCATTTGGAAGTTTCTTCCACTCTCTCCACTAAGAACACTCAAAATCTCTACCTTCTCTCTAGCTTTAGGCTTGGTTCGGGTTTGGATCTTGGCATTCGGATAGTCGATTCTCGATATCCTTGCGGTGGGCTTCGCGTTCATCCAAACAGAATCGTGTTTTGGCGACTTTGGTTTCTCGCAGGAGTTCAAAGTTTTGAGTTTTAACTCACCAAGATAGGATCTTAGGCTATCTTATCTTAAAGGGTGCTATGTGGAGTTTTATACCTTTTTACCTTTTTAAAATGCATTAAATATCGAATCTCGTGTTTAAGCCGTGCTTGGGTGGATAAAAAGCTTGTTGTGTGCTTATATGATTTATTACGACATTGAGAGATGTATGTGTTCATGTTGTTTTCGAAAAGAGGAGTTTTGAAAGCCAGAAAGATTTATATAAATGTTTGCGAAAACCTAATCTTGGAGATTTGGAGCTAACCCTTAGGGTTGAGCCTTGTTTTAACATTAGTTGGTCTCCGTGGTTAGGTAGATAACGTTGACATATGTTTTTGATGTTTGTACATGGTCATATGCGTGCAAACTTGATCGATTCATGCATAATGAGGGGTGATTGTTTGTCTTGCGATAAAAGCCCGTGAAAATTTGCTTAATGAGGGGTGATTATTCGTCCAGCGGTGAAAGCCCGTAAAGATTTGAATAATGAGGGGCAGATTATGATCCTACGGTAAAAGCCCGTGAAGATGCATGTGTTGCATGTGGTTATTACAAAATCTTGATTGAGGCTTGTACGAGTCGAAATATTATTATTATACTTGTGACAACTTGTTTTGCTTTTACTCCATGCTAGTCTGTTTCCTATTGAGTATTGGCTCACGATGTGGGATTTAAAAATATTTTTCAAGTACACATGTCATACAAGATGACCTAGAGTAGTCGAGGGTGGCAGAAGACTTTTTTTAGTTTTTCCTTTTGTTTGAACCATGTTTGGGATGTATAATGTTTGAGAATAGAAAACTTATACTCTAAGCCTTGGGGCGTTTATTTTTTTTATGCATGCATCTTGTGTGATCCGTGAGAGGAATCTTGGGTTCGTTATTGATTTTCGTTTTCCTATGTTTAGATGTTTTTTTTATGGGTTTTAACGCTTTATTTGGTTCTTTTCGAGTCGATAGAGTGATTTTTTTATCACATAAATATTTTTTTTATTCCTAATAAATTGTTTGTTTAAACTCTAGTTCTAAAATGAGATTTTTAGGTGTGTTTTTGTGACTTGAAAATATTTTTTGGTTTTGGTCTAAAAATCTCTCAAGTGTCTCATCGCTCGAGCGGTGGAGGGTCAGCTTGAGCGGATAGCCGTTGTGCGGAAAAATTAGGTTTTGTTTGAAATGGAGGTTTTTGGTTGGTGAAGCTCGAGGTTACCCTTCTTGGTTTAAAATGGCATTTTTTTTGTTAATTGTTTTACAAACAAAATCCTGTTTTCGTTTTGATTTTCTATGGAGCTTTATCGTTAGTAATTTGGGCGTTACACACTTCTTCTATTTTTTGAAATATCACTACATTTTTTTACATTTTTTAAAAATATAGTCATAGTCTAAAATTAAAAGAAGTTTACTAAAACCAACAAAAAATTACAAAAGTTTTAAAGTCCTTTTTTTTGTTTTATCTAAAATTTTTAATTTTTTTGTTAGTTTTTATTATTATTTTAATTTTCTTCAACAAAAAATTAAAAATATCATTATTTAAACTAACATAAATAAATTAAAAAAAATCATATAAAAAACTATTCCATACAATGTGTAGTGTCTAGTTAACCGGTAGTCATTCTAAAAAAAAAACGACGCCGCAAGGACGTTAACTTCCACGAGTCTTGTGATATTTTTTAATTTTTTTGTTGAAAAATATTAAAATAATAAAAAATACTAACAAAAAAATTAAAAATTTCAGATAAAACAAAAAAAAACAATTTAAGACTTTTGTAATTTTTTTTTATGTTTTATCTATTTGGGCTAGCTTTTAAGCTGATTTTTCTATAAAAAAGTCAGTTTTTATGCTGCATTATTTAGTTTTCAAAAAAAGGTAACCATTTTTTTTCATCTCTTAATCTAATAAAAAAGGCAATATATATTCCAAACACTTCAACTTTTTTTCAAACAAAATTATTATAATACATTTATATAAAAAGTCAACCCTACTCACAAAAATAAAAAAAGTTGTGCCAATATCCTAAATACTAAAACTTAAAAATTAAAAATAAAAGCATTTTATACATTTTAATAAAAAACAAAAAAGCAAAAAAATTACTATAAAAAATTATCCTAAACACTATTACTATTTTTATTCTTTTTTTTTTCTAAAAAAGCTAAACATCTTAAAAGTGAAGCTTAAAAACTATACCAAAGAGGCACTTACAAAACTTGTTTTAGTTTTAGACTGAAGAAATTGAGAAGAGTAAAATAACTGTATATTTTCTGTGTATTGAAACTGTACAATATATGGCCTATTTATAGG